>JANAWD010000015.1:0-109996 GCA_027627245.1 Meripilus lineatus | reverse complement strand
ATTCCTTACACAGAGGATGGCTCTCCCCAATCTTCTGCGTGGACTCCAACTCTCCTGCGACCGATACAAATAATTTCTGGATTTCTTCATGATCCACGACAAGCTTCCCGAAAGTCTCCTTGAGAGTGCGCTCTGCCCGGAGCTCTTCGTAGGTTGGCAATTTCTCGGATGAAGTCGACGATGTGCTTGCAATTTGGTTCAACATGGTAAAATGTTATGGATATTACTGCCAGGAGGTTTAGGTGAGGTGGGAGGTGGAAGGCAACCCGTGCCACGAGCTTGTCGTAGCAAATTGGGGATCCTTCCCGGATTTTGTACTGCCATCCCTGAACATGAGGCGAGTGGAGAACATGAGGCTACTCAACCGCGTTCCCACAGCAGCCAACGTGCCCTTCTGACTATACTTCTCCGCTGTAGGTTGCCTTCCGCAGCCACCGCCATCGCCCGCCTAGCTCAATCGGATAGAGCGTCAGACTCTTATGAGTGCGGGTGAATGATCCTGCGATCTGAAGGCTGCGAGTTCGACCCTCGCGGTGGGCTAGTTTCTTTTTTCTAAGTTTCCGTATTCTTTTTCTGCTTCAGACACCCGGGCCACAAACGGCTGAGGCTCGGATTAACAAACAGATCAACTGCACATTCCTGTATTTTGACCGACTGTGTTAATGACTATTATACATTGCGATGGCCGCCCCCTTCCATTGCTTTGGTACCAAAATTTGCTGGTTTTCTTTTCTCAGAAGAAATTCTTGAATGGTTTTGCATCGTTCGTTGCCCCGTGGTGGGCTTGCACGGGCCCTTGACCATTTCCTCCGACAACAATCCTCCCGTTCGCCCAATCACTAAGTAGCACTCCCGCCAAAGCATTCCGGGGAGGTAGTTTAAAATTAGGCTCGTCCGTACCCTCCTTGTGATTCAAGACTGCTAAGATCTCTTCGCGAGTAAACCATTTGGCATCTGTTGGGGAATGTTCCATGAAAATGTTGGTCCTTTGTTCTGCCAGAGAGACGAACCTTGGAGTTCATTATCCAGATCGGTGCGAACCGGGGCATCAGAATCTGCGAGCGCATAGAAGCCTGCCATGATGTTTGCAGGGAATGGCTAAAAGAGTAATCAGAAAAACAGACAATTTCTATAGCAATACTCATACCCATGGCTGAGTCGAATGGAACTGAATGCCCCAGACTCTAACAGCAGCCTCTTCCCAAAGCTCCCGCTTGAACGTGTCTTCAAGAGCCTCGCCTGGCTCGACGAACCCCGCTAAAGCTGAATAGAACTTGGGAGGCCATCGTTGCTGTAAAAATGTCATGAGATGATGGGAGATTTCGCTTATAGTACGGATTCCTACATTACGACCAAGCAAGACCTTGTCGTTTGCCTCGTTTACAACTACTGCGATGACCACGGGATCTGATCTTGGGAATGTGATATTGTGTATCCCAGCACTGTTGGACGTGAGATCAGAGCACGTCAGGACGACGTGGTTGAGGATACTGACTTGGTGTCACATGGCTCTTTGCCCGTGTTGTCGGCCCATGGAAGAAGAGATGAGCAGGAGCGTTTCCATCCTGCCCATTGAGAGAAAATGGAGGACCCGCAGGACGCACAAAACTGACGCAGAGCAGGTGTTAACACAGATCTGAGGGGCAGGATGAAACCATTCATCGTACCTTGATCCTTGAGTTCCAATCTATGAGACTTCGGGCCTCGGAGAAAATGGCGCTGTCGATTTGAGTAAGATGGCCCATCGCATTCCTTCCATCGATGAACTCAAGAGAACCTCCTTCTTTGGCAGTTGTTGTAGCCTGAAGAACCTCGTTGACATCTCCTTGAGGGACCTTGCTGACGTCCAAGCTAAAGAAGGGTGTCCCTTTCAACCTGGACGCCACAGCAGCAGGGTCTGTCTTTCCACTGAAGTCAGAAGATGGTAAAACATCAGTTTCACCAGTCTCCGTGTCGGGTTCGTGAAGACCTAGGAAAACGATCGGAGGTCCATGAAGACGCGCAGTCTCCAATATGGAGACCCCGGTTTCTGCTATTTCCCCCGGCTTTTCTCCTTGGTGGAAATAGGGTTCAGAGCCTAACAAGGGCTGAACTTCCTTCGTAGTGAGCCTGGCCAGTGATAGAATCTTCGATTTTTGAGGGTCGTCCCCTGAGACTGCTTCGGAAGCCATAAGGGGATTTCCATTCTTGAATACAACCCATCGAGTCGCAGGAGAAACTACGGCGGCGTTCAAGAAAGGGTATGATGTTCTCAACCACGCAAGACGGTTCAAGGGCGAACCCGCAAAGAAGTTTACATGCGCGCCACTGCGATTTACGAGCGCGTCAGCATCACTATCATCGCAGGGAGATGCGGACGTTGACGTACCTTGCAGCCATTCTTCTGAACGGCGCTGAGAGATGGTGGAGGAACCTGGAAGAAATGATGAAAGCTCTGTGGGGAATCAAAGTGCAATAGTCTTGGAGTGTAAGGTCACGGGGAGATCAGATTGAATAGTTCCAGATGGTCAATTCCACACAAGACGATTTAAACTGGCCGATCACGGCTTGGAGTTATCCTTGAGAACGATGCTCACAGTAAAGCTGACTGAGGTATACACACCGCAATCCGTTTTGGGTGGTGAGTTCCGGTGAGAATCGGGGAAGGACGGTCAGGTGGAATATCTGACAGGCCTCTCCGATCTGTTCCCACGAGCTTGGGAAGGGTCATGCCATTGTGTCTGGGGAATCAACGATCTCTTGCGTATAGCGAGGCTCCAAAAACACGGAAAATATTGCGACCCTGCATCGCACCAAACGTACAGATTTTTCATTTTGTGCTGTACGTTTTGATCTGGATAGACTCGGAGGGCGAGGTCGTATTTCGGGAACTCTCGTCAAGGAAGCGCACTTTACAACGTCCACCCCTCTCTGAAAGGCTTCTGTCGCACTGGCAGTGTGAGGATCCTGGCTTATGAAGATTCCATGGCTGTCGATCGAAAACCTTAAGTCTACATCCCCACATCGTTAATATGTCATCAGTGCTCAATAAGCTTCATCTATAAATTCCCCTTCTTTAATTGCCGAGACTCGCCGATGACGACTTTCCCGAACGCCCAATCACTGACCAATACCCCAGCTATTGCTGACAATGGAGGAAGTCGGAAAGGGGGGCCTTGAGGCGGAGTGTCAGGGTCCGATGTACCATTGGACTTCGAGGCATCATCGCCAGCCAATGCACCAGCAGCACTTGAGTCTGGTTTGGGTAGTGGTTTAGTTGGGTCTCGAGATCCTATCTTGGTTCCATCGGGATGAGCCAAGACAGCCAGAATTTCGTCACGAGTATACCATCGAGCATCTATGATAGATTGATGAAGAACATGAATCAGAAAGACGCGTATGATAGTTGCTTTAATCCGAGTACGTACCAGCTAATTCGTTGTCCAGATCTGTACGAGTAGGGATGGCAGGGTCTGCTATTGCGTAGAACCCGACCATCAAGTTAGCAGGGAAAGGCTGTGCAACGAAAGAGCCAGCTGATCGTCAGCATCAGCGAGTCATCACGAGAAGATTCGTACCCAAGGTTGAGTGGAATGATACTGAATACCCCATACTTTGACGGCAGCCTCCTCCCATAGTTCCCGCTTCACCGCGTCCTCGAGAGATTCCCCGGGTTCGATAAATCCAGCCATGGCAGAGTAAAACATTCCTGGCCATTTACGCTGATGCAGCAGCGATTCAACTATTCAACAACATTGCGAACAAGAATTTGAAGTTAGAGCACCCACATTTCGGCCCAGTAATATCTTATCATTCGCTTCGTTCACAACAACTACTATTACAACCGCATCTGTCCTGGGGTGGGCAAAATTCTGTATGCCTCTCCTATAAGCACGAGACGGAACATGAGCTGTGATTTCATGAAGAGATTGCTGCACTCACCCCGATGGACAGGGTTTCCTGCCCATATTGTCCGCCCAAGGGAGGAGAGAGGAACACGAAAGTTTCCAACCCGCCCAGAGGGAGTAGACAGGGGATCCGCATGCAGGGCAAAACTGGGATTACAGTCCTTTAGACAAGGGGCGACATGAAGGACGTAGAACATCTCAACACCCTACCTTGTTACGGGCGTTCCAATCAACAAGACCTCGGGCACTTGCGACAACGGCGGCATCGAAGTAATCGTAAGTGCCCATCGCAAGTCGCGCATCTGTGAAAGCCAGCTTTGCACCGCTCTTCCCTAAGCCAGTCTCTTGCAGGGTCACCTCTAGAACGTCGTCCGGAATATCAGACACGTCTAGAGAAAAGAAAGCTGTTCCCTGGATCCGCGCTGCCACCGCCAATGCATCCGACTTTGCGCTGAAATCCGATGACGGCAAAGCCTGCTCCGAAGTCGTATCCTGATGAAGACCAAGAAATACAATCGGTGGACCCCGTATCCTCGCAGCTTCTAGCACAGGGTCGTCGGACTCTGCTAATGTACCCTCGACCTTTCCCTGAGAGAAGAAAGGCTCTGAGCCTAGAAGTGAGCGCACCTCTGATGTAGGGAGTCTTGCTAGATAACGCGTCCTCGAGCCTTTGGGGGCGTCTGGGTCAGGAGACTGAATAGGATCGGACAATGGAGGGGCATTAGAAGCAACCAAGGGTTTCCCTTCCTTGAACAGCACCCAACGAGTAGAGGGAGAGACAACGATTGCATTGAGAAAAACGTGCGAAGAACGAAGCCACGACAAACGATTGAGGTATCCACCCTCGAAGAAATTGACAGGCACGACGCTGCTGCTGGGATGTCAGGTCAAGAGGCGGAAAATTCGAAACGTGCTGACCGGTCTGTCATTACCAAAATACAAGATTAAAAGCTTAAAGACGTTGTTATCGCTCCTAAGTATGAGCCTGGTCAGTGACACTCAAGAAGAGGATAGAAATGTGTTTGTTCCCAGAACGCATGAATTGCTGACTCGGCGAATTGCATTGGAATGAGTAAGGCCTGTTTTTCTCAGCCACAACAAGGTCGGCGTTGACCTCTGTTGGCCGAAGGCCAAATCGGGTGAGCGTCCGCTTTCTTCCGATCAGTATCCCGGACCAATTTTGGTAACTTTCCAGGTATATTCATTTCGGATCCAACAGCAGGAGACCGGCACAAGTAGAGGCAGATAAAGGCAAAGAGTGCGAGAGACCAACAGTATATCCACCAAAGTGGACAGAACCAACTTCGGTGGGTCAGCCGACAATGTGTTAATCAATGATGGAACGACCTGAGCTTGAAACCTCTCGACGAAGAGTACAATGATCGCAGAGTAGGGGTAACAATGAGACGACTTTATTTAAACGAATGAGTAGAATAGATGAGAAAGACAATCTCCGACCTGGAACCGCGCTGCAAGGATAGCCTGCCGGCCCTGATTTCAGATTGGTATCTCAAAAATCCTATGGACGGACCCAAGACCGGTTATTCATATTCGTGTGCGAAAGATCAATTTGCTGTGTATACTGTGGTTTCCACTCCACCCACACGCATTGGGCAATCCATGCCAGTCAAAGTAGAACAATAGCGTGGGTTCCTCGAAGGTCATTAGAGCCAGGGCAAGTAGCTTTTAATGATTCTACGGTTGCGAAGTTCAGGCACAACAAAAGGAGGGGGATTTGCATGACGAAAGAATGCATCTTCAATGCATACTTACATCTAACATCTTTCAAAAGGGTTTTGCTTGGATCAGAGGATGTGAATCGCTGGGTCTTTCAGACCCACTAGCCTGGGAGGATTGCGATTCTCAGGGTTCTCGACCAAAACGTGGCAGGCCTTCATGGTGGCCACTCGAGCCACCATGACCAAGCAGTAAGAGACACGAAAGCTGAATCGCTGAGGCGTGAAGGAGTGGCACAAACCGATACAATGTGCATCAAGCAAATCAATCCCATAAAACAGATCTGTGGGTAATGTGAACAAGGCCGGTCTTCGTGTCATCAATCGATGGGAAAGACGATAGAATCACCAAGGGAATTGCATTCATGGACGAAGAGCGCGAAGTTAAGTTGTGATGCCCAAGATAGCAGTATTCTGGACGGAGACTTTGTTCTATGGATGCCAGATCCCGCGATTCGGGACACGGTCCCTCCGCGCGTGAATCAAACCAGATCTACAACTTCAAAGTGTTCAGTTCGGCAGCGTTTTCATTCATTGATCTCAGAATATGTAATTCGTGCGTCGGTTACAGAGGGGTCATAACCTTCGGGCTGTTTCCGTATGGGAACATGTGTGGGGTTACAACGTAAGAAAGAAGGGATTGGATTCAAACGAAGGGGTTCGGTAAATGAGGCCTTCGTTGTGGACATACACCGAGTTCCTTCAGGTCTGGGAACGAGAAAGGGTCGTAGTAAACCGAACGCCATAATCTGGGCACGGGGGAGCAGTGGTCGTCATGAGTCGTTAGTTTGACGTAGGTTCTGGCACCTAGGATGTGAACATGAGTTTGTAAATGCCGTGAAAAGAAAAAACGGAGCTCACCAGCTACCGGTATGCATAGTGGTAAGTCTGCACCCTCTGGGGCACTGCCGTAAACTACAGTAACAGGATTGTCGATGATTCTGTGCGACATGCAGGGTTCCATTCAAATATGCGGAGAATATGCCGGGGACATCCGATGCCTCGTTGCGTTCCATGAAGAGACCAAAGGATAGTCCTAGCTTGTATAGTCGGACCCGAAGAAACCAACAGGATGTGCAATGTTCATGGTAGTCCCGTCGTAGCCAAGGAGACGGCTTCACGAAAATCGCAATTTGCCCAACTCCCATAGGTCTGAAAGGTGTCCACGAATACATGTGTTCATCCTGTCTCTGATGAGTTGTTGTTCCGTTTGACGGAATTGTGAAGGTGCACTTTTCTCCTCTTCCTTGAATCTAACCACCTTCAAAAGACGGAACCGGTGCAATAGGTCCACCAGCTTCTCCCAATCCCAAGAATTGAGATCCCGCTCCGCTAGTTCGCGCTCGAGAGGAGATGGAAGTCGCATTATTAACGTAATCTCCTGTAATGTGGGAGGTGCTTGTAATAGAAGTGTGATAATCGCGGGCCCTTGTTGGACTCGAGGAGAAACATCTGCTGTATCTAGGAGGGGTACGTATATCACGCAGAAAGAGCGGAGTGACGTGCAAGAGGAAAGTCTCAAGACTTCCCAGATGTGGTCGGCTAGACAATGTTGGTATCAGGTCCGCAACGATGTACACGAGAAAGGCAAATTACACACCAGGTTCGGTTGCTCGAATCATTCCGATATCTAGGCCAAAGTGTTCAAGGTTCGACCCTACTTGCTCCAATAGCTCACCCAAACCTGCGAGGTGCAGGTTGAATGGTTGGTGGACGACCAGGGATTTGAGTGAATGTCGTGACGTTTGACGGATTCGCTGAGTAATAAGGGCAAAGAGGAGTGCATCCCGCAACACCAGGGATTCTAGGTGATGATCCGGCGGAAAACCGGTTTGGGACCTCATGGAGCAGACGTGATCCTTGAGGTCAAGGGATGTGGCATGAGGGAAAATATGGAAGATGCTGAAAAGTGTGTCTGTTGAGAAGGTGGGGTCGAAGGTACGGTTCCCAGATATCGTGAGACATTTGACAGATGGTGAAGCAAATTGATGATACTCTCTGGTTTCATCGATGGTCCAGGTAAGTCGAATAAGGTGCACGGACTTCAAGTTGCGGAATCGATTTGCCATACGACCTAGGGATTCAAGGTCAACGAGACCTGCTTTATCCCACCGTCCCGCAGTTATTTTGAGAGTGCGAACAGATTCGCAGGCTTCGGTGTGCATGTCCAGCAAATTATGGAAATCCTCCATTGCAGGCCCTCGTAGCTGACTATCCTCCAGGACCAATGATTGAAAGAGGTGGTACCGGCTGGGTGCGGTCCACGCGCGACAAACCATGGAGCACGTCGATAACGCACGCTTGTCGTCATGTAGATGGTCGATAATCATGTCATAGATCTCTTGGGGAAACCTGCAAGGCTTCACTTCAAGCTGTGGTGACACCATGATGTGGGGGCTGTGATGATCTGTACAAATTCCAGAAATCGGGCTTTACGGATAGAAATTCTGGGCAATCGGTAAAACAGCGGAGGTGTAGCACCCGATACTCACCACTGAATTGCACTGGCCGTAACGTACGGCAGCATCGTGCAAAGCGTGTTGGTGCTCATCATGGTGGCTGCAAGGATGAGCTGGCCTCTGTGGGGCAGCAGCCGCCCGATTCGGCATTCGGGGACCCCCATCAAGCGCTCATATTTCCGTCCGAATTCGGGCGTTAGAGCGCACCGGGATGGGTTTCCTCCTCCGGTCATCCTGACTCCCCACAAGACAATCGTCAAGGTAGCAGGGAATCTGTCAAATTCCGGGTGAAAGATATGTTGCAAGTTTCAGTCAAAGCTACTGAATACCAAATTCATCCTGGCTTCACCGTCTTCCCTAGCGATGGAACCCGTATTCGCACCAAGAGTCAATTCTCACTTCTCGGGCATGATCCTGAAATCTATCCTAGCCTAACCGGAGTCTCCTTCTGCCCTAACCTCAGGGAGTGACTCCCTAAATGCCAAAGTCAAGTGGACTTTTGGCACCATTTCCACCGATACTTTCGGTGATGTCCTGTTCTCGTCCCTCCGTACCTTTCTCGTCCAAATGTACACGAGGTTCCCGTAAGGAGTACCCCGCTACTTATCTGGTGTTTCCGAGCCAATGTTAGAGCTGAACCCATGACACGCCGATCCAGATAGAACGCGCATATTCGAGGCGCCATGCTTTGGCAGCACTTCACCTCTGACATCTAGTCAGGATGAGGGCCAGTTCCGCTCAATCAAAACGTTGCGATTGACAGCTTATTGCATGACCCTGCAGCTTTGTATCATGCAATTTCGGACCCTTGGGTCCTGGGGTATCCATGATCAATTTCCTTCGATTATCAAGTTTTCATTCTGTCTTAGCGACAGGCGGTTGTGAAGATCTGAACCAAGATCCCTTTTTGCGTTAATCCAGGCTTCGGACTTTCTTGCTGCCTCCATTCTTAGGAAAATGACACGCTTTGACCTTCGCAATCTCAACGAGGACAACATGTGGCTGGATGTCCATTTGCACGTTTTGAAACAAGAGGGGTACTTTCTCAAATCCCGTGAGTGATCTGTGCCTGTGAGTTTCTCATCTCAACCCGCTATCCAGTAGATTAAGAGCACGTACTGATCGGCGATAGCAACAAATTCATCTTCCAATTTGGCGGACGACCATTGAGCCCTTCGAACATCCCCAGGGTTCCTGCAGCACTATCCTGAACTGTGTCTTTGAAGATTCTGTTGTGGGAAGCTCCACAATGCGAAGACGTCCCCAGATACCGGCATCTTGGCCCTGTATTTCTCTGTTCCCGTGGTTAACGCGGCTTTGGGATCTCAGTTCCCCATCTAAAGAGGGGCATGCATCCGATTGAAGGGGGATGACTTCTCCCAGGCCTCCTCGACCGCCTTTGAGGTTTCCTTTTTTGGATGGCAATGCGGCTTCAGCCTGTTCCGTTTAGGGCCGTTCGTATGTTCACACTTATGGACTTCTTGCAGTCAAATTATGGGACACTGAGGCCGCGAATCAAGCGAACTCCGGGATGGCGAGAACTCTCATCGAGGACTTATATAAGAACAAACCTTGTTCTCCGCCTAAGCCATAGTAATGACCACTTGACGACCCTCGTACGCTTCGTCTCTATTTTGTTCACTGTCCCGCCCCGAGAACTGAGACTTTTTGCCTTTTTTTCTAGATGGCATCAGACTCGACATCGTACCCACTTTCGCACATCATCCATCGCGCTGCTGCCCAGGTTCATCATAACCTGACACCCGCACAAGCTATCGCGGAGGCTTGGAAACGGGAAAGCCCCGAGAGCCAACGACAATGGCAGTTAGCAGACATCCGAGCGAAAGAGCAGTACCTATCGCCGCCCATGTGGTCGCAAGCTAGAATGAAAATGGCAGCCAAGATGTAACAAAACAACGACCAACCCAACTACTACTTTACTCTGGAGGGGTGAGTGTGTAAGAGTATGAGGAGAAGGATTATTGCACACCCTTTATATTGCTCTCTAGATCGGACAATGCATGATTCACAAATCCCAATATTACCTTGTATCTATTCTGTTATTTGCCGTACAGGTTATTTATCTCTTCGTCTTCTTTGAAGGTTACGTGTCTGGTGTACGGGACTTTTGGCGTCAAAGATCTGGAGGCTGGTAGAGAGATCTTATCTAATCTTTGTCGCTTTTTTTGCTGTCGAGATAAGAAAAATGAAACGGAGAATTTTGATTGGCTGGCTCCATTATAACACCTGCCCGCCTGCTGAATATAACTTGAAATTGGTGACTCGGCCGCCCTCTCGTCCTCGAACCACAACGGCAGAGCGATACGCTCGAGCCTTCCTCAACACCACCACCATCACACCCTCAAGGTCCCGCAGCACACGATGTCAAAAACTGTGAAGGACCTCACTGCTGGCACGGCAGGCGGCATCTGTCAGGTGAACAGGTTTCAAACGATGGATGTCGATGAATTCGGTGTTGAAATCGGAACGAATAGGTTATGGTCGGCCAACCATTTGACATCGTCAAAGTGGTGAGTTGTCACAAGTCCATTGCCCTGCTTTCACTTTCTGATTCCGAAATGCTCGTGGTCACTAGAGAATGCAAACCGCCCCCAAAGGGACGTATAAAGGCATGCTTCACTGTGCTGGCGGAATTTTCAAAAACGAGGGTCCTCTGGCATTCTACAAGGTGTGCGGTATTCCACCAGAAAGCCGAGATACGCTGTGTGACCTTGAGATGTGGTCTTCTTGCAGGGGACTTTGACACCACTTTTGGGTATTGGTGTCTGTGTGTCCATTCAGTTCGGCGCGATGGAATACTCAAAACGTTACTTTGGCCAACAAAACCGCGAAAATGGGGTGGGAGGTCCGAATGGCCTGACTTTGAGTGGCCCACAACTCTTCGTTTCCGGAGTGTTTGCGGGATTGGCCAATGGTGTCGTATCCGGTCCAGTGGAACACATTCGTATACGTACGTCGTTACAACCGTTTCTATAACGTCAAACTAACCACGTCCTTCCCTTATCAGGATTGCAAACGCAGTCGGCTACGAAACCCGTGTATGCTGGTCCATTTGACGCAATGAAGAAGATCTACTCGGGATATGGTATCCGAGGAATCTATAAAGGGCAGGCAGTTACCCTTTTGCGTGAAGCCTCAGGATACGGTATCTACTTCTGGGCTTATGAGAAACTCATGCAACGAGAGATGGCAAGCAAAGGAATCAGACGAGATCAGGTGAACCCTGCTAACGCTGTGCTCTTTGGAGCCGCAGCAGGTTATGCTGTGAGTCGGACCATCTTCCTGGTCCTCGTGTACCAAATTTGCTCACACGATCTTGCCTTGACTAGCTCTGGGCTGTGATATACCCAATAGATATGATAAAGTCGCGTATGCAAACCGATGGCTTTTCAGCAGCCGACGGTCAAAAATACAAATCTACGCTTCACTGCGTTAGGACAGTTTGGCGGACAGAGGGCATTGGAGCGTTTTTCCGAGGCCTTGGCCCCACCCTCATTCGGTACGAGACACTCTTTATTGCAGCATTGCTCCAGCATGGCTAAAATGGGACCACCCAGTTCTCCTTTTGCGAATGGTGCTACATTCCTTGGATTCGAAATGGCCGCACGTGTCTTAGACAGGCTATAATGCTCATTGATCCGATTCTCCTGGTGGGCGAAGGGGATCATCAGTTTTAGACATGCTCTAATAATGGGTCAGACCTCGTGTCAATCGTTGTAGGTAACAGTGCGTATTTCGCCTCTGCTTTCTTGGGTTCCATTGGAGTAGATGTCACATATCTTCTTTAGTTAGACAGGACGTCAGGCTAGAAAGTATCTTAATTGCTACATGTCATACACTCGAATATATCACAACAGAAGAGTTTTCATAAAGGTCATGGTTCATAAATACGCCTTAATTTATCGGTTCGGCATGATTCAGTAAATCCCACCTGAATTCCAAGCTGCCCGATCAGAAACATGGTTAGGCCACCCCAATGGAGGTCACAAGTCGACTATGACTCACCAAATCCTTCATCGTCGATGAGAATAGGAGCGTAGCCAAAGGAGATGGAATCTGGGGGTGACGAGAATACAATTGGTAAGTCTCTCCTTTCAATGTCCTTCAATCAATTGCCAACTGACCATATCTGTGGGTATATGGCGAATGGTGTACAGGGGCTTTCGGCTATAAAAACGGTTGCTTAATATCGGCCTTGATTCATATTCTTTCCTCAGAAACTTACCCCGATGGCGTCAAGAAGACGAATTGCGTCTGTTGCGAATTGCTTTGAGGCATTCCGAATATCTTTACATGCACCCCCAGGTTTGTGGCGGCGATGCAAGCGTGCGGTAATTGATTCTCGTGTCTCGCTGAGGCTTGAAGAAGGCGAGTGAACTTCAGTGAACGTTCAAATGGATGTGATGCGAACTGACCGGTTGATTCGTCTCAGATAATAGTGGTATTGGGATGGCCTGAGTGAATGGGAGCGCGTATACAAGGCGTCGCGGCACAGGCAAACCATATGCGTCCCCATTTGCAGAGATCCCAGAATCTCATCATGTTGATGAGAATGAATGTTCAATCTGCGGGGACGTAGGGAGAATATGGACTTGAATGAAGGCCTGCTTCGTGACGACCGAGAGACTCTCGGATACATGATACTGCCAGAGTACAGGATAGGAAGGCGAACGAGGAGTAGAGATGCCACCGAGGATGAGTTGTCCTTCCCACATATGTTTTATATCTCTTAGACGCGTCAGATCTCACCGAGGAGCAGAAATCGCCACAACGACCAAATTAGCCTTCCTTCCATGAACAAAGGGATCACAGCCAGAACTCCCTTCGAGATCATCGGCTCCCTGGAGACGGGAAGGATGCCTGAAAAGACAACAAGTGGAGGTCGCCGACATGGCAACCTTATTCTCTTTTGGTGATCTGTGGGTCCAAGTGTATTGATTCAAGCGCCCGTGGTGTGCTTTATCCGACGAGTCTATTGTAATCCTGTTAATTGTGCCCAGTGCGTCTGTTTTAAACTAGGTTATTCGCTCATCGATAGAAATCATCGAGGAATTCCGACCCGCCGGAAGAACAACGCTTCAGCGAGTAGGGGCCCTGCCGTTTGATCAATTCCCATCGGAAAGGGGGCGGTCTGCGGAGATTGCCTACAATTCTCTACAGTACATCAGCATCTTTGCTGAGTGACTTGGCAGGGTGAGCTTCTCGTGACTAAAGCTCGCCACATTTTGCTGAGGCGTCCTGGACTCAGCGGAGTTACGACGATGGCGAAAACAACCCGATCGAGATATCGACTCAGCGAAAGCACATAGTCACTATACTGCGGGATAACCTTCGGGGAGAGGAGTTTCTTCCACGACTGCGCGATACAAGTCAACCGGCCAGTACAACCCACTTCGGGTCTGTGGGGCTGTATTGCACTGACAGCGATGCGGACCTGTGGAAGGACGCCGATCACTGACTCTAGTAAATCTGAGTTGATGTCTGCACGTGGTTATCACTTAGCATAGAGTGCCAAGGAATCCAATTGGAGGGTCAGCAATCATTTATCTGCATCTGGCCAGAGTGACTCGAAATACTACGCAGAAGGACATTTTGGTTCAACCCACATACACGGCGGTGTCACAAGAGGCGCATGCATTTTCTTCGCAGCAGATGCGCTCTACGTCAAGTCCTGAGAGGGATGCAATACGGCCTCCCAGTGATGTCGAGTTTTGGTTAGCTCGATGAATCAGGGGCAACGGCTTGGAGCGAACCAAGGACGCAACCTCGAAAAGGCAATTTGGCGCTCATATTTGAGGCTGAGGATTCCACCTCCAATCCATTTGACAAGACGCAGTTCAGTTCGCGCAGAAGTCAGGGCTCGTCAAAAGAAATATGTACTGGATAGATTCGAGATAATTCGTTAAAGTCCATGGGTAGTATGTACGATCAGTGTCCGTGAGGTTACAAGTGTCCATCCTACACAACGAGATCCCCTAGTCGACATCATCATGGATCATAGCTCAACTCAGCTGTGGACCTCCTTGAGGAACCATACGGTTCTACATTGAGTGAATTGAGCGACATTGTTCGTGGAGGATCAGTTTGAGCACCTCCCGCAAATTCCACAGCCTCTGAGGTCAAAGGAGTAACGGCATGAGTCACGAAATGTGTCATCTCATCATTGATCGGAATTGTGAGTGCTCTACTGCCTAACCCCGGGCCACCCTTCAGAAAGGGAGTCGATGGGAGGCATGTTGGAGGAATGTGATAAGAAGGGGTGTTCAGAAATGATGGGGAAAGAACCAGATTCCCATCGAGCATGGAGGATGGAGGGTTTCCCACGTCGACTGGGGAATCGCGTAAAGAAATTAGAGCGTCTCGATTCCATCGTCGCAGTCCTTCTTCCCTCCTTCTCATGATGAACTCCTGAATGAGGGCTTCCGCATCGCCAGACCACAGTTCCGTTATTATGTTCTTTGCACTCTGAATATCTGTGAAGGATGGCTGTAATGGGAGGATTTCGAGTGCCTCTAGTATCACGTTCGCCATATCTGTAACGAGCAACAAACAGTAAGCACTCAATGTCGAATTGGAATGAAGATCAACCTAACCATTACTGCTGAGGTCGTTTGGAAGTTGACTCTGCAACCATATACGAATGTCGGAGGGTTCATCAGTGGTCGATAACGTGTCACTTCTTCGTGGGATTGTATAATGCAACGAATGAGAGCTCTCGAGGATACTCGCATTGATTGGGGTACCAAGGGGAGTAGCCGCTCGGGTTGCCATTCGGTTGGAAGGTCTCGACGCATCCGAATTATGCAGTGAAGACTCCCGGGGAGGTCCATTGGCATTCTCATCTGTGAGTTGGGATACCGAAGGGAGAGCAATTGGGCGAAGAAAATGCGGGACCTGGTGATGTGCTTTTGGAGAGTCAACAACCCAACTGATATGCATGCGCACTCCCCCCCGTGACTCACCCCTTCGGTGTCTGGTACTTCTGTGCACTCCGTGTCTATCTTCCATCCCATGGAGGCCAAGGGCATTTTGAGATTGTCGTGAATCAGAGGAAGTACGTAATAAGGAGAAATCCTGATCTTGCGATATCCGTTGAATGCCTTGATGCGAGGTGAAATCTATACAAGATTTAGGACGATGCCATAGCAATGAGAATATAACCCACCAGGGTAAATGCCACCAACGAAACCAGGTGGAGCATTATTTGGCGAGGCCGGGCGTAGCCCATCGTTTCGTATGGACGCCGCGATGATCAACTGGGAGGAACTCAGGAATAATTGACACTAAGGCAGAGACCGCTTACATCCTGGACATCTAGAGAGAGAATTTGGACCTTCTGACGCAAGTCAAATGCGAGATTCACCACTCCGGAATCATAGTGTCCCCTATCCAGAGATCGAATCAGGGTGTCGAGTTGCTCAGAATGTCTAGCATTGAAAAATATCAAGTGGAAAATTCAAGATATGAAGAAGAGGATACGTACACACGAGAGCGCTCAACCGATTGCACCACCTGTGCCGAAGTGACTACTCCGGTCTGATCTGTAAGTTTAGTCCAAGTATCTTCTAGCATGATGGAAACCTCGTGGCAAAGACGCCGTGCGATGCGTCTTAACATCTGTTGGTTAGGATTAAGCTCGGAATCATCGAGAGGGATTTGATGCGCGAAAATGGGCGTGTTGTCAGTTTGCATCGCTGGAGAAAAAAGCAGAGCTGGAGATGAGTTGTGTTTTGGTCGTAGGAGACCTCGTTGAGGGTGGATTTATATCCCCTCCAAGACGTAATCCCTCGACATTACAAGGGCATCTCATGCCCTGAACGAGGTACGGACAACGAGCACAACGATAACCTCTCAGCAACATTGTACCCTGAGTGACTGAGTCTACCCCGAAGGGGGGTTGTAGGTCCACATGTCACACTACCGAGGTGGTGGCATCATATTACCGTGACGACAGTCTGGTCACCTTGGATCAACTGACAGTTGCGCAAGGGCCATTCATCTCGATACTCAAACTCGATGTACAGAGGAACAAAGGCTTCCTTGTGTAGACGTCAATCGGCGTCACACACATACAACGGTTTGTCGCGGAGCCCGTCGGCCCCTTGAAAGGGCTGTGCAGAATGAATAGGGCGCCTGATCCTATTGAATCAAATTACAACAAAGGACGGCGTCGTCGAGATGTGCAGTTCGTCAGTAGGAGAAACGCGCAAGGTTGATGGATACGCACTCACTGTCTCATACCAACAATCTCAAGGACGAATTTTTCGGTGCCGAGAGCATTCCGTATCATACACTCGAGACTCGGATCCTAGGTACAGGTAAAAGAAAACCCCGTTTTCGATTGAAGTTAGGTACATATCACTGAGTTACTGTTGACACGTCGAGATCGCAGGGAATACAGGTTAAATGACTGGAGCATCAAGGGCAAAAGAGCATCACTACACCACAGAATATGAACGGTTGTCACACAGAAGAACGACTGTCAAACTCACAAGTGAATAATGTCGCGATTCCTATTGTCCGAGGTTTCGAGATTGATATTCATTCTCGGACGTGGAAAAGGAGGGAGAAGAACGAGCGACGTAAATCAATCGTTTGGTGTAGGAATTGCAGGGCGAGATCGTATAACGTGGATGGTGGTGCGCACGGCATGCCGAACAGAACGTACAAATCGCTCAAAGTTTCCTTCAGACGTCTCAATGAGACGGGAGCGTAACTTCCACCATGAGAGTTTACGACGAATATCATCGAATCGGGATACTACTTCATCCATCGTAGGCCGCTTGGAAGGATCGTCTTGAATCATATCATTGATGAGTGGTATCATAAATTCAACACCTTTTGAGGTCTTCAAATGCTGGTAAGCACGACTCCGGGGCGAAAGAAGACGATGGATCCTACCAGAAGGAAATCTTCGTTGATCATGTTGCCAATGTAATAGACATCAACCGGGAAGGGATCGCAGGGACTTGTGGAATCTTGGTATTCCGGAACGGTCATATCGCCTCCGAGAACAGGAACCTCCAACGGCGGATCACCCTCGGGATCAAATTTCCGAGACAGCCCAAAGTCGATTAGATAGTACTTCGTCGGCCGCGCTGTTCGAGTGTAGTACTGGGGTGCACCGTTCCAATTAAGGTTCATGCGAGGATTTTGTGGATGATATAAATCTGGAAACGTGGGCCTTGGATCCATCATGACATTAAATTCCGTACAGTCCCTATTGATCGCAAGATGAGCATCAATCCCCTCGCCTACATTAGTACATACCGATGCGCAACTTTGAGCTGGTGCATGAATTGTAGTGCCTATGGGAACAGCAAGTGAGTAGGGCTACCGCAGTGGGAATGAAGGAATAGTACCACGAAAATCTGTCTGAAGAACTCTACAGCTTCCCCAACACTTTTGAAGCGAGGATCGTTGTATTTGCGGAGTAAAGGGGTCACAAGTATTTGATAGTTCTTCTCCCCAGGAACGTCAAAATGATCGAGCAAGGGGACGCAGTGATTGCGGGGATGCGAGCCCAGAGGTTCCGCGGTAAAGAATTGCATAATTTCAGCTTCTGTTGGATACTCTGACTTCGAGATCCGCTTCAGGACGACGATCTCCCCAGTGTCGATTCTCGTGGCGTCCATGACAGGTGGCCGCTATGGAGATGATTGAGTGAGATTGGATTTGACCAAACCACGTACAACACAAGAAACCTACAGCCGCAGGAGTGGAATCTTCATAATTCCACCAGCTGTCGTCAGCGCCTCTCCAAGATGCGACCCAACTTGGATGGTAACGAGGTCGAAGCATGTACCCCTTCTGTTCCAACCATCGTTGATGGTCGCGCCAGAAAACCTCTCCAGACTGCAGGACAGCGTGATCGAATTGAGGCTTGATAGCTGGGGGCTCCGATGCCGTTGCTTGCGCTTGAGGTCCCGTCATGACTGAATTCGACTTCACAGGGCGATGGATGGGGCAACACGATGCAGACAGGGTAACACCACACTGGCTTGCCTACACGGGGTCCTTACTCTGCGCTCGTGCTGCCCTCGAGGTGGTTGTGAATGGAAAACACCCGGGACCATCGCGACTCGGAACACGAGGAAAAGGGCTGGTGATGGTCCCAAGTCAGACCATTGGAAATGCATGTGAAGATGGGTTTTGCTCACGCACCATGTAATCCCTGTTCCTGTGGCTGATAGCAAGCATCCAGAGCCGTTCGAAATGTTCATCGAGCGGGCAAGGTGATGCAATCTACATAAGTATGTAGCTTCCTTGATAATTGAATGTTTTCGGAGATTGATAAGACCACGCGACGTATTCAGACTGTGATCCTGAGTGGTAGCAAGCTCTTTAGTACATTCATTACTGGATCATAATAATAGACGATGTCCTCACCTTTAAAGTTACCGCCGCAATGGCGAAGTTGTTCGGGCGTCAAGGAGCGTTCGGTCTGCCGACGCGGACAGGCGCTTGTCGGCTGATCAGTTTCTTCCCGCGCACGTCGCGCCGTAAGCTTCCCCATATAGTAATCCCATCAAAATCAAAGTTGTCTCTCCCCATTCCTTTCCATCTTCCCGCTGCATTTGTCCGATATCCGAATCAACTTAACGAAAGTTTTCGGGTTCTCCGACACGATAAATCCTGAGACAGTGTGCTGAGGGGTCTGAGATCTGAGCACTCATCGTAGTACAGACTATCATATCCATTTTTCACGCTGTCGGTCCATGTCGGATATGGGTCAAGGTGTCATGATTATAGCTTACATATTCATAACTTCGAACACTGGGTCGCAACGCACAGCATTCCGCAAACAGTGCCTCGAGGGGTAATATGAGCACTATAAGTACTCGTGATTGGTTGACATGTGTCGGAAAGTTACGTTCTGCACCACCGATATGCTCAAATCCCGGATGAAGATCCTCTCATTGCAGCATCCTCAGCATAGAGAACAATTCGTGAACTCCTTGCAACCTCCGATGACCCTTCTCTTGATGAATAGGCCTTTCAACGTCTGCCATTGTTTCGGCTAGAGAGTGGTTGAAGGGGTATTTGGTGACCGTAAACGCTGGTGGAACTCCGCAAACTTTAATCCGTCAAGACAGAGCGACGTACGCACCTTGTTTGCGCTTGTCATAATCACCCTGTCTCCTGACACTTTCGAAAGGAAATCCATTGCCCCTCTTTGAGATGCCCTGTAGGCACAGTTGAGTCTCAGCATGAGGAAGAAATATACCTAGAGTGTATTCTGCTCCGGGTTTTGAGCAAGCCACCTCGGCAGCCCTCGGAGCTTGGAGTGTAGAATGACAATCTGACAGTACTGATAAACTGTTCATCGCGACCCCAGGAAGCAACCCGTCTATCTCCGGGAAGGGTTGTCAGCCTGAGAACCTACTTCATGATCAGACTGTTATGGAATATTTCAGATGGCATTGTCAGGATCATCCGAAACATAACAGGGCCAACTAGGAAACCTACGATATCATATACCAAAGGCCAACGCGAAGGAGGCGCAATGAGATGAGGCATCAACCACAATACAAAGTCTGGATGTCTTCTCCCCGCTCGACCCGCCGCCAAACTAAATTATGATCTTCATGAGTCATGTAGGGCGAAACACGACTCCGATAGCGATGGGTCGACCGGAGAGAACAAACCAACACACGAAAGGATAACACGAAAGCAAATGGATAACAAACGAAGACAATCCAGAATACAATATATCAATACAGTATCCGAATCTGGGGGCATACTCTCGGAGAAGGGGCTCAGATGACATGTTCGATGGCACGGGATACGGCAGAAAGCGAAGTCTATGGTAATATGGCAGATGCATGCTGTAGACACGTTGAATCATGGCTTCGGGATAATAGTCAGAACGAAATCTTCTTTCTAGAATGCTGAAAAACATACGATACGGAGACACATCTTGTTATCAACATCGTCTCTGACGACCTTATTGAAGTGGCTGTCCAATATATCAGCTATCTCTAATCGATAGAATGGAATGAGGAGGCCTTACAGGAGAAGAATGACAGGTTCCGGTAGGAGTGGCATAAGGTAGATCACATCTTTCCTGAGGGACTCACGGGTGGTGACGGACCCGTTAAACCCTGGGTCATCAGATTTGAATGTTATCCTGGTCCAAGTACCCTGCGCTGGATTCGGAGGGGGGGACGGACTGTGAATTTCAAGCGCCACGTCAGTGATCGGTCAATTCATCCTATGAAACCTATTACTGACTCCTCGGGTCCTTCCCAGTCATGTATTTCGACTTTGGATATTTGGAAGACTTTGCGTCTCTTTGTATTTGTGTGTGAATCAGGACTCCCACCTCTGGTGGGAGTGGGCACATCGTCGATCGTAGTGCAAAAAAATACGACATTTTTCTTCTGCGCTTCTAGTGGGAATTGTTCTGCTTTAAGGATGTCCCGGCAATATGCCAAGAGGAGAACCCTTCCGCATGGACTGGGGATGACCTTGCGCGCGAGACGTAGGATCCCGTCTTTATGGGAATTCTGGGGGTCGACCGACATACAGAAGAACTTGTGTCTCGGCCTTGTTATAGCTCAAATGTGAGGATCGCGTCAAAGCCATAGATACCATTATGGTAACGCACCAATCCGTACGTTGACACTGCGTTCTCACATAAGCATAGGTCACCGTCATAGAGGTATGAATTTTAAGGACCTACCTCAGCGGTGCAGTACACGACTTGCAGACACTAGAGAACAACAGAATCAGTACACGAGTGAACGAAGAACAACCTCAACTTACTCTTCCGCATCGTTTGACGACCGTTCGATCTTGCTTTGGAACGACACCATCAGTGTCCTGGGCTTTCTCTGGGACTTGGATTCCTTCGATGAACGAGCAATCTGGATTTTCACAGCCTGTGCCAGACATGCCTCTTTCCTTCTTTCCAGTTTTGACGAACATGGGAATCTTGGACATTGCAGGATTTTCGTGTATGAGGTTGATCCGGCCCTTCTTGGCCTCCTCTACGGTCGTAGGTGGTGTGAAAAGACAATCCGTCAATTCGAGCAATTTACTGCCTTCACCCGACGGTTTGACTTTATACTGGAGAGATATGCCAAGCCATGGTCTCTTGTATGCAGGACATAATGCTCGGTAAAGAGAGGGAGGTTGACTGGTAGGAGCAGATACTCGCTTCTTTGCGACAGTATAGGAGACGAGCGCATTGGATGGATTGTCAAGAGGACCCCGTCCTCTTGATGCTCGATTTCTGGTGGACATTGTTGACGACCAGGATCAAAGTATTTGGTATTTGTACTAGGAATTCAGCGGTTGAATTGTGCGGTGTGCAAGGGCCTGACAAAGTCACGTCAAGTCCAGTCACTTGTGTTGTGGCCGTATTATGATCCTGGGTGAATAGATGACCCCCTCGTCGCAACCAGTGGATACAATAGGTACAACATACACTGTCGTTCAGAACTTGGGCCTGTCTGAATCTCGTTTTCTGGTGTTGCCTCAATGGAATAGCGTGAAAGGCCAATTTGAAGGCAGTGCAGGACGAAAGCCGCGGCGCCAACCACAAAGGTTCACATATTCGGTTTCGGCATGACATGCATGACATGTGTCCCGGATCAGTAAGCGCTCGATGTTGAGTAGACGCGCGCTTGCCTCATTGGAGGAGGTCCAAGCTGCGCCAGACAGCGTGAAGCTTGACACGAACCACTTCGAACAAAACCGATGATATGAGAGGCTCATCCACTTTTCTCGTTCTCCTTGGGCTCATCTCTGCTGCACTTGCTACCGATTTTATATACTTCTACCCTTCACCGGATTATGCCCCAGACCATGTACAAGAAGTGACGTCTACCGAGGCCAAAGTCGCCCTCGCGCATTATCTCGGACTCGAGGCGTTCGAGCCAATCGGGCACGGGTTGGATGAGAATGAAGTTGTATATGACATTGGAAAGACTGGCGACTTCCTGGGTCAGGGGCCGAGCAGTGTTGCAGTGCTCTCAATGAGCGAGGAGGATGCAAGGGGTGAGCCCGAAGCCGTCAACTTCTCATTGGTGTCAGGACATTAACACTCGCTCCAGAAATCATCCCTCAGCATAGCGATGCGATATTCTCTACAGAGTTACCGTCGACCCCATCCCTCCTTTCAACATACGCGAAACAGGCCTCCGAGATCTACGACACTGTCGTCTCGTCATCATCACCCCTTCCCCAACATGGTTCTTCGCGACTATTAGATATTTTCAGCCTTCCGGCAACACCAGCATCCACAGCGTTTACACGGGAAGCATCATTACTGAACGATTTCCTGGAGTTCGAAGCTACAGATTCGGAGAAGTTTGGGTCATTCCAGATCACAAGTCTTTCCGATGTGGCAGAAGAATATGGACGTGATTCCGAGGAGTATAGGCTAGCGAAGATAACCTTAAGCCTTCTTGTCGAATCCTTTGAGACTACCATGACAAGGCTCGCGATTATTGTTTCCGACGATGCATCGCATCCCAAACGTCAGCAGCCCCCGGAGCAATCACCACTGCCCCCACCCGTCGCCAGTCCCCATGAACCGATCAGCGCCATATCCACTTGTTATACGTCTGCGGAGCGCTGCGAGTCCGAGACAGACAGTTGTTCGGGACACGGCTCTTGCGTCGCTGCGTCAAAAGCGGGACATACATGTTACGTCTGCGCGTGCTCTTCGACTCAAAGCAACGACGGACGAGGGCATACCAAGACAACCAAATGGGCCGGAACTGCTTGCGAGAGGAAAGATGTTAGCTCCGAGTTTGTCCTTCTGGCTGGCACGACGATAGGATTGATCTTGTTTGTGTTTGGGTCGATTGCGTTGCTTGTCGCGGCGGGGGATCAGAAGTTGCCTAGCGTCCTCACGGGAGGTGTAGTGAACTCGAAGAAGGACAATTAATACGTTGTTTGCAGACACTACTCTCTATACCGCTGTCGATAATATATACTGCTCTCTCTGTATGTTCGGGAAAAGGTTCTGACGGAAGTGAGCGGTTGCTGGGAAGTTTATCCCTAAGGTGACGACTCCATCTGCTCCTGACTTGTCCCGGGTATCCCGCGCAGCTGGCTTCAGAATGCACAGTTCCCGTAGCATCTTCATAAACCACCACAACCATCTCAAGTGTACGTGTCCGACTCCCTCAGGCTCAGGAACCATATAATCAGGACTCTTATGGCCACTGAAAATCCATCTGGGCTTGGCTCACAGCCACCAACGCCACCACTTGGGCGAAGCTATACCGACCAAAGCAAGCTAAATGACCCCGACTCCGCAGTTTTGCCTGCTCTCGCGACACCTCATCCACCACCATCATCGCACTCGCCTACGACAGCAGATAACTCTTCCTTGATTCGACAGGAACAAGACGGAAAGCCAGTCGAATCAGGAAACGAGGCTGTACCAGTTGAGGTCAGGGAAGATCAAAAGGCGGGGAATCGAGATACGCTTGATACCCTGTCAATACCCCCACTTCCTGACCACCACGTCGATATACCGGACGAAAGCTTGAAGCATCCAGAAGACGAGATGACTCAGGAACTACTGATACACGAGCACCCCACTGTTCCTCCGACTGGACCTATAGTGGCTGCTGGTCAAGACAACCTAATGGCAAACCCGAAGGTCGCGGAATTGAAGGGCATATTCCCGGATTTCGATGCCATCGTTCTGTGAGTTATCTCTCGTAGATCTATGGTAGATAATTGAGTCTTCAACATATGCACAGACAATCCGTGTTGGATTCCGTGAACGGAAATCAAGAGCGGGCTATCGAGATATTATTGGGAATGAATGATCCCAATTTCGTTCCTTCACCAGCAGCAGCTGTACCGGAGGTATGTCCCAGCCCGTATTCATCTAACCATACCTCACTACGAGTACAGCAATACTCAGAAAGACAATCAGTCGACGTAGATGAACAACTCGCAAGACAGATCGCTATGGAGGAAGAGCAAGTCCACAGAGACGGACAGCAAGTACGGAATTACGCGGCACGGCAGGAATGGCAACGTCGTGATGCTGCGCGACTCCAGGCGCAGGCATTTGCCCATGCACAAAACCAGGCGCAGTATCAGGGTGTTCATGCGAGTCCGAATGCTCCGTATTCGGATCAGTATTATGCCCAACAGGGCGGACAAAGGGTATGCGTTTGTTCTCATCTATGGGAACATATTACATGACTGACATTGCTAATTTAGAGATATACCACCACCGAGTCCAAGGGAGATTTCGTTTCGGATGTCGCAGATACGATATCCAATATCGCTGAGAGTGAGCTTGTAATTGGTTCACGTCTACATTCTAATCCTCAAGTTTTACCGTAGGTGGTCGGAAAACGTTTGTATCATTATTTGGTAAAGCGAAAGCGAGAATCGATGAATATAATGCAAGGTCAGTGGCGTACAACTCATTCCGTGTCTCAGTATTGACGTGCAATATACTTTAGACCCGCACAACGTCCCCAACAATACCCCCAGCAAGGACCATACCCTAATCAACCGATAAGCCCAAGTTCCACATCCCCACCTCCCCGAGTAAATCGATATAGCAAGCCACCACCTCCCATCCAGCCTCCAACCGTTGGGGCACCGTTGGATCGGCATGCGGCAAGTGAAGCGTACCAAGCTCAGTACTTTGGTGGCCCAGATTCTGCTGCTAAACTACATGGCTCTGGATGGGAACAAGCTAAAGCTAGCTGGACGAAGGGAATGACTTCTCCTTCCAATGGAGCGCACGATCCTATCGCCGCCGCTGCTTCTGGCCCTTCCTTATACGCACCGAACTCGTCTGCTCCTGTTGACGAGAAACGCCTGTCTACGACAAGCTCAAACCTGCGAGGGTACGACGTTGGCAATGACCTTGGATATGGTGCCTCCACGCAAAGAACCCCTAGCACTGGTTCGTTTTACTTTTCTTGGGCATGTATAGCATTATCTCATTATTCCTTGAGCAGGTTCAACTGGAGCCAATAATTTGAATGGTGGATCGAGTGGAGCGAATGCTGCCCCTCCGGCTACTGTTCAGGGTTTCGATGTCCGTGAGTTAGGTTATGCACTCCCTGGTGAGATTCCCGGAACAGGTGTGTATCCTGTCAGATTGATTCAGTTGTGATGAGGATCACTAACACCCATTCCAGCCAACCCAGTTCGAGCACAGTCCCCTGCAAGCCAACCTAGGGCAAGCATCGGCGACGTCCCAGCACCCCCACGAACGTCGACAGGAAGCCCGATTGACCCAAGTCAGTTTTCCTACACTATCTACGGTGAAGCTCAAATGATACTTACTGTTCCTTCTTTTCCTAGCGAAAATCGGTCTGCTCCCTAAACGTGCTGTCTCCCTCCTTCCACCGAAATCTGCCAGTCCGACCACTCAGTCGCGTAAGCCTGCTGATGATAGTTCAGACGATGACGAGTTGGAGTATCTTGAGAATCCCTTCGAAGATGAGCGTCGTTAATTTCCAGATATATTGCATTACTTTTCGGGTTTGAGATAGAGGTTGTGGTAAGCACATCAAGTGCAAAGCGAAATTCTTCGTCATATTTCTTGTACTGATACCACGGACTTGGCTGTTCGGTGTAATGCCGATACTCTGTGGGTTTTAAGGATTACCTCCGTATATGCATGTATTTTGAAAGTGTTGACACAAACGTAATTAACATCATATTGGTATGAATATTTGAGGACTTGATGATACGTATACAGAGGGGGAAGAGAAATAAACATGAAGTCACACTTATGTATCAGGGAATGTATGTATGAGGGATCTCGACAAACCGCGATGTCTCTTTAATTAGATCAGAAGGGAAAGATAATTAATATGAAAGAAGGGAAAGTATTAGAGGGTCCATGGAGAATGAAGTCCAAGTATGCATAGTGCAATCGACCGGTATACGAGAGTCAGAGAGTTGTGATCGGAGAGCAACACCAATCGCGATACTTCAACCATGTCGGCCAAGACCCTTTGACATCTTTCGCATAGTCTTTGCTTCAGCCTGCTTCGCTTTCGCACGTTTGGCTCTATGGTGTGCAGAAAGTCAGATATACGGCGATATACGGATATGTTCTCGAAAATACTGACTCATCCATAGCCTCTTTCTCGAGTATCTTGACGTGCTGCCTGGCTTCCTTGACGGCAGCACGAGCCAGATTGAGTGCCTTATCGGCCTCGCGCTCAGAGGTCTCTGCGTCGGCGACTTTCTGGCGAGCAGCGGTGATGGTGGGATCCTTCTTCAGGCTCTTGTGGTGACGGTCACGCTTGTGTCCGTCGCTATCGAGAGAAGATGACGATGCGGAAGAAGAACGGCGGCGAGAGAAAAGTCCGCCGCTAGAATGGCTCCGACTTGGGGAAGGAGACGGTGTACGATTACGCGAGAACATACTCCTGGAACGGGTTGGTGAGCGTTCGGAGTTCTCGCGAGAAGGGCTCGATGAACGGAAGAGAGGCATCTACGGTTCGCAGGGACATGGTTAGAGGGCTATGCAATACAAGTCACAAGGCGTGCAACTCACATTGGTAAACGGATTCCGGGTTATGAGATTTCGTTTGGGTATCTGACTTGAGGAGATGTGTTTCTTGTTGGAGAATTGGACGGTGGAGGATGCGATTTTTATAGACAGACAGTCTCCACCGTCCAAACTACACCAACAACAAACTACATCACCGTCCCCACCGAAATCTGAATTTGCGGGGCTCTTTCTTCGCTGTCCCACCTCATTAGAACGCGTGCCTTCTTGGGAGTGCTGGAGTAAAACAGGTTAAGTGGATACTGATTGAGTCATGTCAATTGGTCATGATGGCGATTTCCTTTTTGCGCACTCTTGGCCTGTGCGTGGGAACAAGAAGAGTCATCAAGTCAGTCGGAGAGGGAATCGGAGTTTGAATCCTCCTGGCTTGCGAGGCAATGGCAACCTTGTATTTATACCCCTTCCCTCCACCTTCCCACCACCCCCGCCAGGGCCGCCTTCGACAAGTCCCCCGTCCAGGTCGCCACTGTAGCGTCGTTCAGGTTGTTCAACATATAGTAGAGCATGTCGAACAAGATTGTGGTGAGCTGCTGACTGTATTTGATCTTCCGTAGTAGGTCATCGTAACGCTGAGCATTCGTGTTGTTTGTCTCCCATGTCCTCTCGTACATGTGAACTCCCGGTGTATCCCTGGTCATAAGCCTGCAATCTATCGTGCCGTCATTGACGACGTGATATCTAATATAAAAAACGAGTTCGACGAGTATGGCGTCTCGGAAGATGTACTCGCCGAGCTGCAGAGTGTGAGTACACTTCCTTCATTTACCATGCAAGCCCAGCTGTATATGTCGTATGCTCATACCACGTAGAAATGGGAGGCCAAAGTGATCCAGTCTCACGTAGCTGAATTTGAGGCACCGCCCGCACCACCTCAGCCAGCACCTCCCCCTCACTATCCTCCTCATCCGATGCACATGCACCCAGCAGCAGCGCATTACCCACCACCACATGGTCACTACCCTCCTCTGGCACCCCCACCACCCAACGGCGCACCTCATATTAAAAGCGAGCCAGTAGATCAACGTTTCGGCCTGAACCCTTCACAGGCAGCATATGCTCTTCCCCCATTGGCCGGTCCGCAGATGAACAGACCTCCCACGGCCTTGGTCTACCCACCTGTCGCAAATGCGCCAAGACCACCTAGCACAGGTCCTGCCCCGCCTGCGCCAACAGCTCGTTACCCTGGAGGTCCGCCCAATCCGGTTGTTCCTTCCCCCCCTTCTCAGGCGACTGCCTCTACACCACCGACACGGATTCCTCAAGTCGATGGGCCGTCGTCATCATCTTCTGGTTCACCATCCCCTCCTCCTAGTCAAAGTTACGTTCCTCCAAGAGCCACTCATCCATCGCTTCCCCAGCCCACTTCGGCGAAGAAGGTCGAAGAAGATGAAGAGGCAATCAACAGCGATCTAGATGATTCGGATTCCGATGTGGAACGCGAAGGAGATTCTACTAGTTCTCTGGATACTGACATCGTGTTTTGCACTTACGATAAGGTGACATAGAATGCGCAGATACGTTACCCACCCAATTCTGATCATCATATTAAGGTTGCACGAGTCAAGAACAAGTGGAAGTGCATTTTGAAGGACGGCATGATCCACGTGAATGGCAAAGATTACCTCTTTGCAAAATGCACTGGGTAGGTCCCTTCTCGTTGATCTGAATTTTCTTCAATTCCATCTGACACGCTATTCCATTCATAGGGAATTCGAATGGTAATGGTGCATACTCTCAACGGACTTTCTCATTCTTTTCAGCTGTCAATCTCCGGAGTCTGGTTATCTTACACTCACCCTACAAGTCAAATCTCGCTCTAGCTTGCTTCGTTTCAATCGTTCAACATTCCTTCCAACTCTCCCCGTGGTCAGCATACATATCTATAGACGAAATTGTGGTCGCTTGTAGCGACTTCGCACTTATCTTGCCCTATTATCCGTCTCATCCTTCTTCAATAATTGTGCTTTGAGTTGCCTTGTTCATGTCATCCCAATCCCATCATACGTTTTCATCTCGTCGTCTTCGCAATCTTGTAATAATACAAACCATGCATCTTTCCGATTTACCTTTGGGATCGAATTTTCTGTGCCGAGAATTCGGAATCCAAGATAATGTATGCGGGGATGTACGGTTGTTTTACCTCGTCGTTCCGTTTCAGTTGTATAACGAAAATGAGCAACTCCATATCTGAAGGATGTAAGAATAGAATATAACCATGAGGAACCGAAAGTGTGGGGTAGATACAATGATGGTGAGATAAAGCAAACAGATCCACTGATGCACAGCGTCCAGAGAGGGGAAATAGGGGAGTACGAAAAACCAAAAGAATATGAAGCAGTGTCTACACGCGACCAACGTCGATTAGGATTGCCCTCATCCAACTCCAAAATTGCGAAACACGATCCAGACTACGTATACGAGATAATGTGCCCAGCAATCAAGATAAACCTCTGTAAATCGTAGAAAGTGTGTTCCCTATATCTGATCGATTGGCTCCTTCCACTTTACTTTACCTTTAAGTACTTTACAATGTCCTTCGTTTGCGTCTTCGTTCCTTGTCTTTTCCGCCAACCGGTCGGCCTTCATTCATACGTCGAAAATCGGGCAACTCAATCTCTTCTCCTAGGCACGATTTAAAAACGTCTTCGAGAAGAGAAATCCGAGATAAGTAGATTGAAAAAGGAATTGCGGCGATGAATCCATGGAGCATTGGAGATTTCATTTACAGTGTTTGAGTTGGCTGATTATCCATCTTTGAATTCATTTGTTTCAGATCGTATTCACGCTGATTAAGGGAATTGTGTCAGGACGAGAGAAATAAGGTGGTTAGGGTCAGAACGTAAGGTGTAACGGAGAGGCAAAGACTCACGATGGCATTTGGATCTGAGTTCTTTCGGATCGGTCTTGTGCACGTAAATCGGGCAATCTCTAGCCACCATCACAACTGAGTAAGAAGACGAAGGAGGTTCTTCAGATTGCTCTTCAGCCATGGAAGTACCTTCCTTATCGTGCGACGGGTCCGTACTTGCGACCTCGGCAGAACTCGAAGACTGTACGACGTCCTTCTCATCTTGAGACGATAAGTCCTCGGATTTCGCAGTATCGCAACTAGGCTCAACAGCCTTCACTTCGATTGCTTGCTTCTCTTGGCCGGTCTCCAATGTCTCCCCCGTGGCTTCGTTCCGAAAGCTATCCCCTTTCTCGACCTTCTCCCCTTGACCCTTCTGTTTCTGCTTCTGCTTTCCCCCCTTGGATTCCTCCTCGTACATCCATACCACGCCTTCCCCGTCCACCAAATCGATCCCGACATCCTCGAACCTCTCCGTCCACCAGATGAAGATATCGCGTGCGAAAACGTCCGCGCTTGCGTCGACCAAAAACCCGATGCTCTGCACCTTCTCGAGACGGGGTAACAACCCCGATGTTCTGGCACCAATGAGAGCTCGGAGGTGGTTCTGAGAAAACGAAGGGTTGATGGGATAGAGCTTGTCTATCTCCAGGCCCCTGATTCCTATCTTCCTAAGACGAAGATGAGGAGCGTTCATAACCTGCTTGTCTTCTCCAAGAGGCACTCGCATCATGTTTGCTAGATAACTCGCAGGAAGAGGTTGGGTAAATGGATCCGCACTGGATGAGACAGCCGGAAGCTTGTGCTGCGACGAAGGCCCCAACGTATCGTATGCAGATGGCGACACTATCGGACGTTCCCGACAATCAAATATGAGTGTCTCCAAGTTGGGGCAAGTATCTGATTGCAGGAACACTGCCGGACTGAGAGGAAATGGAGAGGGCTTATTGAGTGAGCTCTTGAATGGGACCAACTCGAGCGTCGCGATGTGGGGTCCATGGGCTTGGAGGAAGGTGTAAAGCGGAGCATACAGCTCGTACGGAAGTGAAGCGACGGAGCGATGGGGTAAGGTGACGGCTTGGGATGCGTCAAGTGTTAGACTGTGCAGACTTGGTAGATGGAGTGTGGATGCGTATTGAATGAGGACGGATGTGATCGGTAGCCGAAGATGCGTCAAATATGGAAGAGTGATTTTGGACTTCGGCTTGTCCTTATCGCCCGTAGGAGGGGGTGAAGACGGCACATCATCGTCAAGAAAGTTGAAATTCGGAATAGCGAGATTAGCTAGGGTCCTCAGATCCAGGACCCTGAGCCTCTGAAAAGAAGATAAAAAGGTAGGAGAAAGAACGGTTGAGGCGGGTGTAGCTATCTCTTTGCTATAGGCTTGGACTGTCTGTTCCCATTGAAGTCCTTGCAACGTGGCCCCATGATACTTTGCAATGACGGCGAGGAAACCCTTCGGGACGTTATCTGTCCACGCGCCACTGAGAGATTGAAGGTTCGGACATAAGACGAGGATGTACGCGGTAAGATTCAAGAATGGAATACTATTATTCGAGTTGCGTGTGCATGGACGGACTTCAAGGTGGCGAACCCATTGACCGTGACCGACGGGAACGATCTTCGACGTGCCCTCCGAGGAATCACCCGACTGGGTCGTATCTGCGTCTGTTCCTTCCATGCTTGAGGACGAACGCTTGTTCGATCCTTGGGTCGGAAGCGCACCCGTCTGCTGTAGGGTTCGAATAATCAGCTTCGCCCTACGAATGCTCGTTATCACCAGGTGCTCATAGAGTAACTCCGTCGCCAACCGCCTCCACTCGCTACAGACACGCACGAGGACGCATTTGGTACGATTCGATAAGATTGGGGTGTTCACTCCCCAAGCGAAATTGGGGAGTCGTTCGGGAGCGAAGGGATCCCCGTGGGCGATTCCTCTTGAGCGAGGAACGTAGGTTGCGTATCGAAATATTTCGAGCCACAACTCGGGTGGAAGATTCGTGGAGATAAACTTAGGTGGATCACATTCGGGATCAGGATTAGATAGAGGAATGGGCTGTTCTGTTGTATATTGGGGAGGCGATGTTGACGCCTCGGTTGGAGATGGCAAAGGCAATTCGCTAGGCATTATTGGAGTGGGCGATGAGGACACTGTGAAGAAGTCAGAAAGGCAGATAGCAACGTCGATAATGGGTCGACAGCAGGGCAGCAGGATGGGAATAGATAGGAGAGATTGCAGACCACAATTGTGATACTACTATCTCTTGCCAAACCTCGTACAATGACCCCAAGATATGAGATGATCGCACACTTGCCTTCCATCCTTGTCCTATTCTCTCAGAATGGCTTGTGTGATCCTTGAGTAATGTTGAGGCGATATGACACTCAATGTTCACAGGCTGCAACCGCTGAAGCTGACAATTGGAAACGAAGATGCTGCGATACCTGCTTACCGATGGGACTCGCTGTTCTTATGGTGGAGATGGAGGTCAGACAATGACTTGTGGCCCGTGTACCCCAGTGGTGACTTGGACGCCTAGTCATAGACGCCACTTGAAGGTGAGTCGGCAGAGCCATTGATCGTGATTACTAGCCGACGGCACCCGCATCGGCCCCGCATTTTCCCGATTTGGACGATGAATGCAACCACGCTGCGACCTGACCAAAAGAGGCAATGGTCCGCTCCGTGACCGAGCCCGGGCAGATGGAAAAAAGCAGATGGATTTTTGCTGGGTGTGTTTTGTGGATAAGATATCACGTCAAGATAGTCGTGCTCTCCCCTGGCCACCTGGAAAATAACCTATAGACTTCTGGCTTTTGAGAATCAAACGGGCGGAGAGGCATTCCTGTGTGTATCTCTGGTCGCCGTTATCCAATGATTTATTTCACCTGGCCCTCTCATTAAAAACCGCCCCCGGTCAGATCCCCCGAGTATTCTCCCCAGCGACACTGGTGAGAAAACATTACGGAAAACGTTCAAAGATCCAGTCTGGGGCCTTGTTATCTATTTTTCAAAAGCGTAATGGTATGTTTCCCCATCCTATCTCTCGAGAACCATTTAAGCAGATGCTGTTACACTCGAGGACCATGATGTCAATCCTTCGTCGCCACGCCGCATCAGAAAAAATGCCTCTGCGCAATGCACCCAGTCTCCGAGTCAACGCACGAGGTTCCGAACAATTCAAGCGACACACTTGCTGCACTCACCTGTGGGTGGGGTTATACAAGACAGGTTATCATTAAACTTGGCGTGCCTGGCTTCTCAGCTTCGACGGTCCTCCACACCTTCCGAGCCTGAGACTCGACCGGTTTCCTTCTCACCCACACCTTCCAGATGGACCGCAGAACGACCTTGGAACTTTTCAGCGAAAATAACCCGACAGATCCCAGGAGCCAATAGGTTCCACACTCACGAGAACACGACACGCTTGATTCACGTTTCCTAATCCTAGGTCACGACCAGGGCGTTCAAGAATAATCTATTGCCATAGTTCAACAGAGGCCGAGAACACATAATCTCACTTGTGTTTTTCTCCTCCAGGTCCTTTACCCCCGGTCCTGTCTTCACTCCACCACGGGCTAGAACCTCACACAGAACGTCGGGAAGGTTGTTCAGCAGAAGAATGGAGAGAAATCATCATCATCATCACCCATCATCACATCAAACCGAACCAACCAGAACTTCGTAACTAGCCTACCACCGGTATCTTCCTCATCCCCCATTCTTCCCCTTACGCATGGACCATGTTCGAAAAGTAGGATCGGAACGCCGGACCCATGTGAGGGTGTAGCCAGGACCCCTACTAATGCCTCCAGAGGTCCGATCCCGAAAGTGCCATTTTCGGGCATCGGGTTAGGGTCAGTTCAAGGTTAGGTTTTCTCATTTTCGGGCATTTGGCATGAGAGGTCGAGCGGCGGACCCAAAATTCGGGCATCGGAGGGATCAGACATATACTTGGCGCTTTACCGTAGAGAAACCTAAATCAGAGTGTTTCTATGGCTTTTTAGACATTCTATGTGTATAAATCACCTTTCTCAAGCAATTCTCGAGATTTCAGACCCCTGGGTCCATTTCAACAGCGACCATCTCGAAGATGGATGTTATATCTCTGCGGCATCCACCCACCATCCCTACTAAGCGGCCACAATTTCGGGCATCTGGCATCAGACCTCGCGATAGGCACCCAAAGTTCGGGCATCTCGTGGACCGGACCTTCGGCGTCCTTGAGGCCACATTTCGGGCAAGTGGGATGAGACCTCGCCCTCCAACTTCACGGATTTCGGGCACCCCTGGATCAGACCTCTGGGCGCATTAGTAGGGGTCCTGTGTAGCCTACGGACTTGGGACGTAGACCATTGCAGACCAAAGCCTCCGAAACCCAAATACACGCTACTCCAGATCCAATTACCCCCCACCACATCATGCATCACGCATTGCTGTCATACACCATCAACTGCACAACTATAGCAATCACATTTCCGCTTTCCAGGCTCGATCTACAAAGCACCCTGGTAGCACCACACACGTCCCAGCGTTCTGTTCCCGGTCACAGAGGGTTCCATTCGGTTCCAATGACTCAGCCAGTCCCAACGCCCTGGTTTTTTGACATCTCCAAACCAAACCCAAAAACCAAGTGGTGGCGGCTTCAAGCACCCGTCGTCCCCGTTTTGTTCGAATTGACATCAGGAACTCTTCGCGGCTTCGCACGACAAAATCGCATATGCGGGTCCATACACCGGGAACCTTGTGGGGGATTTTCTGCACCATCTTCAGTAGTCCTTCCGTCGCGCGCGCGAACTTTGGGTGTTCTGCTCCAAATGCGGGGTGGTTAAAGGCGGGAAGTTACGTATGCGACAATCAGACCTCAGACTGACTTTCCACAACGCATCATCGATTTCCTAAATCTCGTTTCGCACCCGGACCGCCGAAATGGAGGCGATGCGGTTGGTTCGAAGAGTTTCCTTGGTATCGCATGTACATGTGTATGGTCAAAAGTGGTATAGCTGCGTCGAATTCATGGGGTGCATGGGGTGGAAACCCAATCTCGGTACTGGGCTGGACTGAACTGACATGATACAGGACACACCAACAATGCGATGTGTATTGTACATGTCATGAAAAGGGCGACTGGCAGATTGAAGGCTCCTCTCCAAAAATAAACAACAGGTACTAAACCCGCCTCGCTTGCCTTCCTTCTCTGATTAACACAAATCGGGTTTCACTCTCCATTTTAAGGGTGAAAAAGACGGGAGGGGAGGATGCACGTTCTAATTCACTATCTCTAGGCGAAACGAAAAGACGTCTGAAAGGTCCGAGGTCGGTATTGCTCTTACGACAATTGGGCGCATATCATATCTACGTATCTGTATCTCACAATGTGATTGTGATGTGGAAGTTGTGTGTAGACGGGGCCGGAGGGGCGCAACGACTGACACTATTGAAGAGAAGAAGTAGAACAAAAGATGGGGGTGGAATTAGAGCTTCCGTTAACGCATGATTCTCCCCAGCCAGCCAGTACCCGTCGTCTCATTCTATCGATTTCTCATTCGACCATCGCATCCACCCTCCCGACATCCCGAACCTTGTACCATACTCCATTTAATTATCTAATTTTTCTCTCTCGATTTTGTCGTTTTTTTCAAACGGCGACCTCAAGTGCTACATCCTCTTTAAGCAACAATTCGAATCCCCAAATTTCGAATTCAAAGTAGTACGGCAGGCAGGAAGGGAAACGACCAAGGAAGAAAAAAAAAGTGCGAGAACTTCAACCAAGGCAAACTCACGTTCATACCTGAGACCAGAGTCCTGAGCCCGGAGTGAAAAGATTAATCAAAGTCCAAGGGACTCCCGGAGGGGAAAAGGCTACAACACAATACCACCACGATGATGTACCCACACCATCTGATCATGGACGCTCCATAGAACCCTTCTCTACTTACACACACAAGGGAATCACCATACGATATGTGTCAAACTTTCGACAACGCTCCACAATCTGTAGTATAGTTCATTAACAGCAGTATCATAGTCACTAGCACAGCGCACTCTGTTATTTCAAACCTAGTAACTGTATACAAAATCCGCCGCTCTCCCCGAGATGCTGCTCATTGCTTGTTAAACGCACATTGTAAAAATTGCTGCATGCATCACAAATCATAAATACAATGGCATAACTACGATACTACGGAGAATGCGAAAGGCCCAAGGAGGCAAGAGGAGCCACGGTCAATCTGCAGCTGATCTCATGTTTAAACCCGTTTCGTAATCCCCAAGGCACACACCACCTATTGAAAAAAAAACTAGATCATGGAGTCAAGGACAGTGCCAGGAACACATCGAGGTCCGTCATAGGCTCAGATGAGAAAGAGTTGGAGATTACCAATATTCCTCCGAGGGTCCAGACGAGCGGGAGGCGGGGGGAGAGGGACAGTACAGTTTGATTCAGATGCAGATGAAAATCGCAAACTGAATTGGAATTGGAATATAAGAAACGGTAGCGATAAGTACCCATTGCAAGCAGTACCAGACGTTGGACGTTGGACGATCGCGACGAAGCGCAGGAGGACCCGCCGCGTGCAGACCCTGCGATGAAATCGGAATACAAGTTAGATTGGAATTAAAATGATGGGGTATGAAACAGAATCTCAAATACAATTAAAAGTACAAGAAAGCGTATGTATGATATATGATGGACGATGTAGGGTTCGAGGCTTGTGTCGTGTGAGGGGACACGCGCATGATGACTGGAATGAATCCAGGGATGCACTGGCAAGAGATGAAGAGACGAAGACAGGTACAGTACTACAGTACCAGTGTAAGGGCAAGGGGTACTTACGTTACGTATACGTCGATGCTTAAACTAGCACTATGAAAGTCCTACGTATACGTGCACACCAAACAATAAACCGGAACGTTAACGTGATAACCAGAATTCGAAGTCAGAAGTAGTACAGAAATCCCCCTAGTCTCGAGCGAATAATATGGGATGTAACATGTATGATGTATGATGTACGACGTATGATGGACACAGGGCGAGGTTTACAATACTAGTAACAGTAAGTAAAGGAAACAAGTTTGTAGAAGTTTTTGAGGTACAAATCAGAATCAATGCAAAGGAATACTCTCGGAAGTCGGATGAGAGTCGGAGGAGGAACAGAAGGGACCCAAAGGGTGGCTAGAGTTCGAAAAGATGATGACGATGACGATGATGACAATGAGATAGAGAGGAATCGAGAAATACATGGGATAGATTTCAAAGAGAACAAAGCACAGGCACTAGTACTAGTGTCTCTCGGTGACCTCTCCAGTTAACGAATACATAAACCCGTCGATGTCCGAAACGAGAAAAGGCGCGAAAAAGAAGTAGCATGTGTGGGATGAGGAATGAGGAATGAAAGGCGCGAATACGAAAGTGTGTATGTATGTGGGGGGAAGTGAGCGAGTGAGGGAATCGTGAGTGAGACAAGCGAACACATATGCGTGAGAGGGATTACAATCACAAAAACAACAAAGCAAGGAGAAGAGGGAACACCACGGTCATGGTCACTAATCAGCGTGGAATATGAAAACAAAAATAACAAAAAGCCAAGAATAGGGATCCATGAATCTGGGAAAACCAAGCCAGTATCCAAAAATACACGCACGATACGCTGCCAAAGAGCAAAGACCTCTCCAACCGCCCGCTGCGCAAAGCGCATATAGCACATTCACAAAGAGATTTCGAAGAACGAAACACAGAGATGAGATAGAGGGGTATGGGTATATCGATATCGGAGGAACCATTCCCATTCGACGGATTTTCGCTTTCGAACAGAGAGAATTCGACTGGGTGGTTTGTCAACATCGATTCCAGTAGACCTTCGCTCGCAAGGAAGATCATTTCAACCTCCTCCTCCGAAATCGATAGAGCACAAACAACAACATCCCCCAATCCAAACCCACACAACCCATCCAACCCGACCGACCCAGACCCAGACCCAAACCCAAACCTCCGAGAAACGAGAAGGTCCTCGCAAAACAAAAAGGGTCCGAGGGGGAAGGAAAGGAAGCTCAAAGTAAACACAGAGCAACCCCTTCATAGAGATACAGTAATATGTATCCAACCCCAGCCCAATCCCCCAAACTGCGCTACGCCCACGTTGTCCTTCCCATTCCCGTTCTCTTTCCCTGTCCCATGTTCTTGGTCCATTGGTTCCTAGCTTCCTTCCGCCAAAAGCTGACGAATCTCGGACGATTCGCAACAACGGAACAACACCAGGCAGATGAATGACGATCAATGATCATATAGGAGAAGGGTAAGTGGCAAAGGAAAACAAAAAAGAAGGTTTCATCGTCACGACCCATGACCAATGGGAAAGAAAATCCCCCCAGAAGCACAAAACCGGAGGTTGTGTCGTCTCGTGTTATGGTTATGTTGTCCGTGACCGAGCTCGCTCGCAAAGGAATGTTTGTAATGTTTTGTAATCCATCCATCCCCATCCCGTAGGTGGGACTATTATTTTAGTTCTCCTTGGTTCCTAATATGTATACGCGGCGTCCTGGAGGGGAGATGGAAGAAGGGGTGGACCCGGAGATACCACAAATCCTAGTGGCGGCCAAGCATACCGACAACCGATATCCAAACGGGAAACTCCAAACTCCCATCGTAGATCGTAGATTAGAGAGGGAGAGAGACGGATATCGATGTCTGAGCACGAGCATGAGCTAATTGCGAAAGGCAAAAACGCGTGCATGTTCAGAACGACGGTGACTGGTAGTGTGGAGGGGAAGAGGAGGATAAGCCCGGCACGTAAGTGCCGACGCCCAAGAAGCATTTGGCGGCGGGTGGCGGGAACTGTGAACATATGCATGATTGAACCTGTTGTGAACCGTGATCATGGATGCAAAACAAAAGTGTCTGGACTCGGGAGGTGGGACTAGGGGGGGGACCAAAAATACGACGAGAGCGCGGGACGGTGAGAGATGCCGAGAGACAACCATTCCGAGAAAAAGGGTTCACAGACAAACGCAAAACCGAAAACCGAAAAACAAACATAACGTGCTCAGACGCCGTGTGGTTTTTTGATGATGAATGATAATGATGATAGGTGATGATGATGATGATACCGGACGGATCTGAGAGTATGGTTGTGAGTTTAACTCACAGAGATACGCATACAAAACGCACAAAGCAGGAGGGTAACGTTGAGGGATAGATGCAACAGAGAGGAGAAGAAGGGGTGATGATACAACCTTAAATCGGCTTAACAAACAGGGAACCAATCAGGGGAGGTAAAATTCCGGTAATGAAAACCGAAAGGTGAGGATAGGTTCAAAGAGGGATATACAAGAAGACGTAAAGCGAAGATCCCCAAGAAGAAACGCGTCGATGAACTCATCGTGCGCCTGGACCTAGCAGCCTCAGCGCTCGATCATCCATAGAACATCTTCGGTACGGATGGTTCCTTTGCAACGAAGACAGAGGTGCCAGTGCAACTCTCGCACAAGTTGCTGGGTCTCCGTTCTCGGCTGCCCTCCGCCCATCATTATCGGGGTCGTTGTACAGCGGCGGTGGCGCGGGAACATAACTCGAAAGATCCTCCTCCCCATCTATAGACATCGAGAGAGATCGGGACCTTGAATATGGAGAAGATGACGAATGTGAGGATTCTGAGAGGGAGGGAGTGTGGGAATTGAGATCTGGATAGTGGGGTAGTGAGTGATGATGGTGATCAGGTTGGTCGGGGTCGTAGTGAGGGTGCATAGGTTGAGGCGCGTATGTGAGAGGCGAGATAGCGTATGTGAGAGGTGGAAGTGATGCATGTGAGGACCATGAACCATGAGAGAAATCGGACATCAGAGGCGAAGAAAAGGATGTATCGGAGGAGCCCGAACCTGAGCCTGGCATCGTCCTCGCAGCGAGCATCCCCGATGAGGGATCGATGTATGGGGATGGCTGCTGTTGGTGCATCTGTCGCTCCACAGGAGACGATCCGCTGGGAGAAGGGAAGAATTGGGGCGAAAACTGCGCGGTCTGCTGCTGGAGGGCAAAGGGTTCCCTGGTGGGGGAAAGCTGAGGTGGTGGGTTCGCGATCGGAGGTAGACTTGCGGCGTTCCGGTAAGCCTGTTGTTGCTGGTACGTGGAAGGACCAGCTACCGCATTTTCCATCTTGACATCCTCAGACTGAGGGGGCATGTCGGGCTGGGGAGCTCGCATTCTTGGGTGGCTGGAGGGGAATGGGGCGTATGTCCTCTGAATGGTGGAGCTGGTCGCCTTTCCTCCCTCGCCTGTTTTCTTTGCGCTCTTGGTAGTAGACCGCGCTGTTTTGTAGAGGCCCTCTGGGACCACCAAGTCTCGTAAGGCTGGGATATCGTCAATGGTTCTCAGTTGGCCTTCGGTGAACTTTGTAAAGTAGGCATCTGTATCCCAGAAAGTCGGAAATTAGTCACATCACCGTTGCTGTGCCATAATAGAGAGAGAGAGTTGCGTACTAAGATGCCATTTACGTGGTTTCTTCCTGTCCTTATCCTTGTCCGCGGATCCGGAAGGGAGAGAGGGGTCGTCGGGTTCAGTGCGGTATACTGAATAGGTTAGTTTGATGTAGAGATCGCGTTCGCCGTTGCGGACGACTTGATTTTCAAGAGACCTGGGAAGATGGAAGATGGAAGGGGGATTACGCGCAACTTCTGGAAGAGCAGAAGGGGGGGCTTACCTTGCCCTTTGAGGAGCATCGTCACGATCACCCTTCTTCTTTTTGTCACTCTCGTAGTACATAAGGAAATCCTAAGTGAAACGAGAGGATGAGGACAAAGCGGGGGATGGGGGATAATCCTGAGGAGAAGGTGGGGCTCACATCTCTAGGCATCGACAATGGGATGTGCGATGAGAAGGGAGTGAATGAAGCCGAAGGGAGGGATTGCATACCTGACACGCGAAGCCGTCCATGACTTTCCCTCTGTGAATCTTTCCATGGTGACGGTATAGTTATCCGCCGAAGGGGCCTTTTCCTCCCAAACGTAGACGTTGCCTGGACGGAGAGCAGCACGTTCATGGGCATCGAGACGTTTTTCGATCTTTGGGAGGAGGTTGAGCTGAACCGCGTAGAAGAGTTTGTGTGCATCGTCGACGGTGCGGATGTGAACGTCTGTGAGAGTAGGCTGCTGCATTGTGGGAGTGGTGATGGGGGGGTTATGGTGGGGAAGGGATAGAGATGATGGGTGTGTTTAAAGTAGGCTGTTGAGGGAGTCGAGTGAGAGTATGGAGGGCGGTTAGGGATGGGGGGAGGGCCAAACGGATGAGAAAGAGAAAGAGTGTGGAATATGATACGAAGCAGATGGGCGCGGAGGAGCGGGTAGTCGAGCGAGGGGAAAGAAAAGGGAGGGATGAGATTTGGGTAGAAAGGGACTTATTTGGATGGCTTCATCAAAGAGAAATTATTGGATGCGGACGTCGGGGTGTAATTGAGAACGGTCGGGAGTTACAGCGCAAACTCAGCGGAATGTGTGGTCCGTGGATGAGCGCAGGACTAGACAGCCTGTCCCCGAGCGAGACGATACAGTATGGTGCTACAGGAGAGACCTGAGTCAACAGAGGCCAGCCCAATATTTTGGCCCTGAATGTATTCGAAATTGACGAGGATACTCACTGGTACTTGTACTGCACTTGGTACTGATGCTGTAATCACAGAGTATTAGCAACTCTATTGCGGGGCCCAGGATTGGCCGAGTGGGAGTTTTCGCTGGCGGAAGCGTGGCAGTGTGCCGTCTCCCGCAGGAATGGGAAACCCCAGCTCAACGGTGGGCTAGCAGCCTGCTTATTGCAGTACGTGGTCAGACGACTCGACCCTCCTCACAATGGAGGCAAAGGTACCATAGTGGCTGCCGCCTTCCATGTCGCTTGCCACCTCTTCTCTTTCACCACAAACTTGGTTACATTCGGCACTCTAATCGAGATCCGGTCCCACATGACACTCTTTTCGTCGCAGATTTGCCTCCAAATAAAGAACCCCAAATGTGCCCTTCCCAATTCGACGCTCGCATGCAGTCTCGTCGCCCATCCTACGAGCCTACTGCACACTCTGAATCTACTCAGCACCCCATATCTGCCTCCGACCCGGTTTCTCTTCTCGTAAATCAATCTCATCCATCCCCGTCCCCTCATCGTCACCACCGCCTGCCCTCGCCTGCCCTCCTGCTCTTCTCTCAGCTCATCACTCCGATGACGTTGCTGATCCCGCTTTCAATCCCAGACATTCCAATCCGTCCAGAGATCTCATCTTTTCCCATCACCAACTTAACCTAGAGTCCCCCTTGTAAAACATTTTCATTTTCATCTCGGTCCGTACCTCCGCAAGCCTAGGTGCCGTCCGCCGAACCCTCCGGTCGCCCCCGGTACCCCGGTACCTTTCTCAGACTTTCTTTCACTCTGCGCTCTCTCGCTTCTCCATCCTTCCTTACTACTCCAGTATCCCTCGCCCACCATCTTCCCTACACACTCTGTAGCCTCTTTTCAACCTTCGCGGGAATCCCTCAATCACCCTCTTCGTCTCATCAGAGAACGCATCACCCGCACAAGCATCGTGGCCTCCTCCGACCAATAACAGCAGCGATCTTGGCCCGCTCTCTCGATCGACTCTTGCCAACTTGCAGTTTAGCTCGACGGATGTATTCCTAAATAGCACTCGAACCCTACTACCACCACAGCCGCCGCCACTGGCCCCCCTTCTTCACAATCAACCAACTAGCTCTCTACCGTGCACACCCTCCTTCATCCAAATCAAAAAATGTCAAAAAAATCACCCTCACCTGATCATCTATACATCGCATGATGGGTTTCAAGTGACCACTTTTTTTTGTCCTTCTCCTTTCCAGAAATCTTCACCATGAACGGCCATCGCCACATACCCATATCCCTACCATAGTCCGACTTCGTCTTCTCTAGATCTCTCACTTCTCCGCCCATGCATGCGCATCTATCGCCATATACTGTATAGTACCCTACCCCATATACCAAACACTAATGTAAACCAGACACCACCACACACTTTGAATTGCAACTTCGGGAACCACGCCGGACTGTCAGTGAGAGAAAAGGAAGAGGGATGGTTTCAATTGATGAAAACTGTCCACGAGATCGTACGCTCCACCAATTGCCTCTCTCCGAAGGGACCCTCAATAGTGCATTCTAGCTCAACCTCATGCATATGACCCCCTTACTATTCCTATCCGATCCGCCCAAACTCAGTACTCACCCTCTGAGTCTTAATATCGTTTCCCAGACTGAAACGAGGAGTGGAGAGAACCCATCACCATCGCATTCACCCACACTGACTGGACTGTGTGGTGTGCGCGCGTGTACAGACATGGTGTGCGACCATGTCCGTTCTCGAACATGTTCTTGGCTCCCCCATTCATACTACAAATCCTTCGGAGTCTTCCCTGTAACAATGCTGTGATTTTGATCAACACGGAATTCCAACGTAACAATAACCCTGCATCATCTCAACACTCCCAGCTTCCAGAGGTGAAGCGTGAAGGAGAACCCCGATCTAGAATGCACTGTACACAAGTCCATGTTTTCTTTTCTGGAATTTAAGCATCATCCTCCGTATGTTTGAGTATAGAAAATATAGCGCATGCGTTGATCATGATGTGTGATTTCAACCCCTTCGTCGATCTTTCAAAAAACCAAGCTTAAGATGTGTTGACAAGTTGACAAGGTCGGGATCGAGCCTAATTGGGTCTCTTTCTGAGCTTCTTCCAGTTCCAAGTACAGTACATCCAGATTCCAGTACCTACTACCATGCTTGGCTTCGTCCAAAATCCAAATCCAAAAAGTGCCACGACGGGATCCCGCATCAGATTCTCCCAAACTCGGGTTTCTGACAATGTTCCCAAAACCCAACCCACAAGGTGCGTATGCATATGCATACTAAGACCAGGAACCCAACACATTGGCGGGATCGGATATGGTCGCTGTTTATGATAATGACCAGGACCGTGGATGGAGCCGCATGCACCATTTAGACTCTGAAAGAAACGAGAAACGATCGTTACAAGAGTACGGGAGACACATGTTTCTTTTCGTTGCCGACGCGCTCAAGGAGTCAAGACTTTTGCTTCCTGGTTTTTCCCCCCTTCTCCCCCCTTGATATAGCTTGATACTTGATACTTGGTGGGGGTACAGTTGGAGGCCAAGAACGGTCTCGTTGTGGGTCTCCACCACTCTTTCACTTTTTTCCGACTCTCATTTTTTTCAAGGGGTAGGTTTTGAGTTGAGCTCGTCAGCAATTGCTTCGTCGTAGTCACAGTCCAAATATCATATACGAGACGTCGTACACGAGTACACGAGTCAACGGGTCTCACTCTAATGAGCCAATGAGCCAACGAGCCAACGACCAGACTTGCTCAATCAGGGTCGTCGCTGTCTAAATAGAGAGCGAGGAGAGTCAGGAGACCGACCGAAGTGACCGACTCACCGAGCCGTGCTTCCGAACCTTGGTGGCCCTCCCCCTCCTCTCCACTCCACCCGCACCGGAAATCGGTAAAGTCGCCTGTCCTTAAGTTACTCGCTCTGTGCCGGACTGTATTGGGTTGGGTCGAGTCGGGTGGTGTTCACTTCGAACCCGAAATTTTCTCGTATGAAAATGTCAGGACATTGATGCCAGAGGGGCGATGGGCGAACCCGGACGACTGGGCCCGCAGAAGTAACTGTAGGAGTAGAACTCAGACCTTGATCACAATGATGCATGATGGCATGCAGCGACCTTACACGAACGAAACTGAAATTTCGAAATTCTGACTATTGCCTTTGCAAGATTTGCATCGCCGATCTTCGGTAAAACGGAGTTTTAATTTGGTTTTTTTTTCATGGCCAGCAGCTGGGTTGGGCCTGCTTCCCGGCTCGATGACCACTATGGCTCGGACTATGACTGGAAATCTCTGGAATCTCGTCGTGTCTCCGGGTCTATGGTTTACGGTCTGTGGTCTATAATACGATCGGTTGACTGCTGAGCTTGTCCTGGAGCTTCTGGTCCTGGTGGTCCTCTTTCCCCCCTTGCGACCATCGAACATCGTTTCGGTGAGGTTTTTCTGGAAAGTCTTGCCGGTGTGTGGATCATCTTTCGGACGAGGGGGTCTGTGTTCTTTTCTGTGTCCGTTCCCGGCATTCGGCGGTCGGGATCGAATGGGGATGGTGTAAACCGGGCGTTATGATATTATTGGAAGATGAATTCGCACATTCATTCATTTATTTTGTTTAAATCGGGTTCTTCTTCTATGTTATTTCAGTGCATTGAATATATGATGAACAGGGTGCAGTTATTGCACATATATTTGCCCTCTCACGACTTATTGAAGGATTTCGGAACGGGAACGCAGAACAAATCGAAAGAGAGGGAGAGGGGTCATATACTAGTCATAAGGAAGGGATTTTCCGGTTTCCTGAATAGAAACGGATCGATAATAATCTTTTCTTGGCTTTCTCTAAAACGTTCGGTGTGGGATTCGATGCCAATGCCAAAGCCCCAACCCCGACCTGACGACTCGAACTCGTGTTTGCCGTGACCATGTTAGGGAATTCATGTTCCTTTCAAGTTATAGTTTTTCGATGAATGACATGATGACATCTCATGAGCATGAGCATAGTCGCTAGTCTACTCCAGTCGTCGTGGATGGAAAGTCTCATACCATTCCATAGCATTCTATCCCATCCCACACACCACCCCGGGCCCTTGTCCTCTTCGAGGTAAAGGGGGAGATTAGCCTAAGTGCGAGAAATTCCCGTGGGATGGGATAGGGAGAACCCGAGGTCTTATTTTGAGAGAGAGAGATCTAGAGAAAGAAAGAGAGAGAAAGCGAAAGAAAAAGATCGACGCATTCGTTTTGTCAGTGGTCTTCTCCCGCTTTTCTAATTTTATTCTCAACATGCCTGTGTTCTGTATTCTCATCGAGAGCAACCCATGGTGGGGTTGTCACGGTCTCTAGATCCCCGATAGAAATATAGAAATGATGTACCATAAGAAGATGGTCGTCTTCCCTCTTCACCGGCTTCACCCCCTCTCTTCCCCTGGCGAATGTTTGGTTGGAACAACAGGAGATTGTTCCGAAGCATGATTTGTTGATTTTTCGCGATCCCAAGGCAAATCCCAGCCCCTTTTCCTCTCTCGTCCATTCATCCCATGGACCATGACACTCTTATTCGGCTTCTCACCCCACACCATGCCACTCCGGATTCCCTGTGGGCCTACTTCCAAAGTGGGTTCCCGTCAGTCAGTCGATCTGTCCTGCTGATTTTTGGGGTTTCTGGCAGCATGAGCCATGAGCCATGAGCTATAGAGTTACTGCGTGCTGAGGAGCATGGCTTCGTGGTTTGGTCATTTTGGGTAGGCTAGAACGTAGAACATATGAGAAGACGGGTAGATTGGACGTCGACATCTGTCATGACTTTTTTTTCAACCCTTCTTTTCTTTGAGTTGTGCGATACATATCATATCATACGTCCATCCTTATGTTTCGTGATCATGCAACTCAGTCATGGCACCACTACACGACACATAACTCACCACCGACCCGGTCTTGAAGTATCCATGACCAACTCTTCCCTTCTCCCTTCAAGTTTTCTTTCTCCCATCTGTTTCAATTCAACGTTCGTTGCAATACAAAAACCATGACACAGAAACGCGAGGCACATACGAATGATGATATGATGTTGTTTTTCTTCCATAAGCTTCTGATTCGTGACAAAAGCTGGAAGGACCTCGGCAAGAATCAGACATTTCGACCATACCCAGTGACTTGACTACGCCCGACCACGTTGGCGTTTGAGTGTGGATTGGGCGCGACTAAATGCACATGCGAACCGTCACTGCGCAGCTAGACCTCTTTTTTCGATCCTTGCGTCCAGAACAGAACCTAGTATTCGAAACCAAAATAATAGAAGCGCATGGAACAGTGGAAACAGAGGAACATACTGTTATTTGAAACGAACAAAAGAGCAAAAGAAGCATGGCAGCCTGAGGACAATCATTATTCAACAGAAAAACCTGACTTTTAGAAATCAGTAGAACTTTGAATGGACGCTCCCTTCCGGATCGATTTCTCTTTACTGCACGACTGCGATCAGGAGTAGATGAATGATGCCCGTTACGATGTTCCCAACATCGACGCTCAATATTCCAACGTTCTAGTTCCTCTCCCTCGCAGCAATACACGCTCACTCACAACAGACGGAAGATCCCAAGCCCCCAAAACAGTAATAGCATCCAAAGTGCACCCGTCAACTGGGGTCTGTATAATCCAAGCCCATTGAATGGCTGAGGCGATTCCATCCACCCCATCCCGGAATCATGATGGTCGAGGTTCGAGTTGAGGCAACACGAGATCCTCCCGTACCGTACCCACTGTATTACTGCCGCCCTGGCGACTAAGCAGAAAAATCCAAAACAAATAAATTAAAAATGCAAAGAGAACGCGAAAGAGGGAATACAATGGTAACTAAAGTTCAGTCTCACCATGCTTATCTTGTCTATTCGGACCCAAAAGTTCGATACCGCGCGATTGAAGCTTATAGTCATGAGAGCAGCCGATTGAATGGATGAAGAGATGGGTGAGATCTCAGCTGACATGATGCGTACCGAATGTAATTCTTCCCCAGGGCCTCTCCTTGTTTTTTCTGCGGATTTCGTTTGGTTTGGTGCAGAGGGCGTGTGAGAAGGGGGCATGTGGGCTCCCTTGGAATGGATTGAATGAAGGATTCAGGCCCTGGTCTAGAGTTATCTGGACCATCTGGAATGTTTTTGTTTCCCATCTTGTTATGTTTTTGATGGATTCGGACCCTGGCGGTGGTGGTGCTCAGGTGTTCAAGAACGATGCCAATCACCAGAAGTGAAAAAGAAAAAACCGATTAGCTATATCGTTCGAAACAATCGATCTCATGTTTTACATAAACTGAGCTCCATTCCCGTAAAAACAAAATCTGAAACAGAAGAGGGTGGGGGGATAGGGAAGAAGGAGAAAGAAGAAAGAAGATTAAAGAAGGGGTTGTTTTTTGGGTGTGAAGAGAGTGGGGTGGTGGGGGCCACTTACGCGTGTGAGCCGGAAACTCGAGAAAGTTGAAATGCCTCTGCAGCGCTTTTTACGGAATGGGAGGAAAGGGTCGCGAACGTTCAGTCAGTGTCAATTATGGCTCGAAGGGAAAGAAGGTGGTGATTGTGGGTTTGCTAACCAAGCGAGTTGCGAATATTGGGGTTGATCTTCAGACGGTTCTATGTTCTCGACTATGAATGCCGCAGTCCAAGTCCATGCATACTTGGTAGATTTCTCGCAAGAATATCGCCGCCACAGTTCGAGGCATTAGGGTCTGCTGAGGGTATGACCGCATTGTGTGGGTGGGCCTTTGCTTGTTAGGGGATTCAGCGGTTTCTCGCATCCAAGCTCATTGATGTTCTCACCTTGAAGCGAACACTTAGGGATAGCATGAGGCTTGCGATCTGCGCCTGATAACTGCGAAGCTAGGGACGGGGATATTCCGCATGCGGAAGGGACCAACGCATTCTCCGGTCTGTATCGCCCGGATCCACCAACAAGGGAGCAGTCACTGTCGGTTTGGGCGCCCCACTGTGATATAAAGCACGAGTAGGGTTGTCAGTTTCGAGGGAGTGGGTATCATTTGGACAAACGAGGGAACACCGAACTTCTGACTTTAGTCGAATCGGGAATGAGTTGTCAGGGCGCCTGCAGGACTGAATTGCAGTGAGAGCGGCCGTCAGGGCGGTCATTCGTGGTTAATTGAAGCGTGGGTGGTCAGGCGACCAGATGTCTTGTGGTCTCGGGTCGGAGAAGAAAATTCGACGAGTGTTACGACTGTGCTATATGAGATGGATGGTCTATTTGCGATGAATTGGTGGAGCTTGATCTCTTCACCGACGAAAGCCTAGCCGTTTGTACGTATGGTGAAGAGTCTTCAGTGGAAGAACGTGTTCTTCCTACAAGGCAGATGGAATGATATATCCATTGGAGGTTGTATTGTGATGTAAGACCCGTGAAGTGGGATTCGAGGTCCCGTGCCGGTAGAAATTTGATGCCAATTCAAGGACCTGTTCTTTGCCTGCCGACTTCTTTGATAGTGGAGGCCACGCATAATGAATAGAGCCAAGCGGTTTGGCCAGCGACAACCCCCTATGCAGCCCGTCAGATATTTCGGAGCAAAGAAACCCGCAATCTTGGATAAAATGTCGCGCTGATCAGCCACGGAGGATCGTCGGCCATTATCTGCCACTGAAAGCAGAGCGGCTCCTGCTCATCGCATCGAAGGCAGCTCGATTTTCTGGCATTTGGATCAGAAACCGTTGCTTTGCGACCGAAAGAGGAGATGGGATGTCTAAACACCGAGGTTTGTCCATCCAGACGGTACGTGATGAGTGAATCATGAACGACTAATGAACCCAGGGTTTGTGATCATTGGCATTTGTGCGAAGCAATGACGGATTAAGCCTTCGCAGCTCGAAGATGGTCATTTCTCTTACCGTACAAAAAGCGTGTCATTGCAATGATCTGACAGGACTGTGTATCCATGTCTCGGGGCTCGGGCACGAGCATCCGCAAATAGACCAGAATCTGAGTCAGGTGGGTACGACCATTCAAGATGTCAAGGGCGCCGTGTCCCCAACTTGAAGAATCCTCTGACGGACGGGAAGTAGGGTCTCCAGGAACTAGGACGATCCACGGAGGCACCTTCCAACTCGAATGTTCGGGTTTGACGATCGTCAGATGAGCGGGATCCACGGAGGTGGTGGTGGCGTTCACCAACATATAGTAATGCTTGAGGATGATGGCAACGACCAATATCACTTGGGCGATGCTGAGCCATATGAATCCTTTTCACATTGAAGTGTCTTCAGGGTTCGGAATACAAGATGCACTAGCACGGTTTGTATATTGATAGGAACGCGCTGAGGGTCCGAGAGGTGAGAAGAAAGCTAGTGAGCCGTGGAGTGAATCGCCCTAGATCAGAAAACATCAGACGATAGCTTGTGAAAGCATCCCGCGAGCCTTGAGGAGTGCACATGTTGTCTGCCTGGGTCCAGCTGGAGCTGGGGAAGTAAATACCAGGACAAAGTGGCCCGAGAAGTCCAATTTGTTGGAAAATTTGAACGTTCAGGTGATGAAGGGAGGAACCCAAAAGGATGGAGAGGACAAAGAGGAGTGGAGTGAAGTGCCGACGGCCCCTTGACGGTAACCTTCTTGCTTGCAGGTATTCGCTTCGTTTCCTTCTCTCGTTGTATCCTTGTTGTCCATCCTCTGCCCCTCCACCACTCTGTCTGTTCTTCTCCGCAGTCACCAGCAAATCAAACGCTCTTCCTGACCTGAAACTTCAACCATCATTCCCTATCTGTGAAAACACGCCCCTGAAATCCAAGTATCGTAGGACCATTCGCCCTCGAGGCGACCTGGTGGCAACCTTGGCCGTTAAGCTTCAAGCCAATCAAAACCTCTCCATTCTGTGGTTTGCGAAGAGAACGCACCTTGTACGCCGAACTTCATCGGATCGTTGAATGCCCATTCTACAGCAGGTCTGCAATACCGCTCTACTTTGACAGACATCGGAGCTTCTGCTAGCGGGCACCGGGTACGTGGAATTGACCGTCAATGATGGACCCTGGCTGAGTTCCCCGGACATCGATGTTTAGGATTAATCATGGGTCCTAGGATTCTATACTGATTGACAATCTCGTGGACACGATATCCAAGTCAAAGTTCCTCGAATGGAGAGCTCGAGTCAAGTGCACACCTTGGACCGCCAATTGCCCTATCGAGGGTTCGGCCTTTGCGCACATGGCCGAGACCGCTTCCTCCATCAAAATCAACAATCGACCAACTCGTTCGACTCTGGTGCCATGTTGGATGATGTTCGGGGTCACTTGCATACTTCCACCTGGTCGACTCATGCTGGTAGGGTCCAGCACCACACACTCAACGCCTTGCCAACAACCTTCCGACGCTCGCTGTCCACCTTCCTCCGTTCGTTCTTCTGGGTTCTGACGGTTACTCATTTGGCGGCCGTTACTCCTCGCGACCAGTCTCTGTAGGCGTAACTACGGCTTGACAGATAGATGCGCAGGTACTTCTCTTGTTCAACACCCCCTCCTACCCGGGTAAGGGTCTTTCGCGGGAACCGGAGAGTACTTGCGCCGAGAACAGAGCTGTCCCTTCCTTGCCAGGTTGACCGAGAGTGACTCCCCTTGAGTCGGAGAAGAAGTGGGTCAAAATGGGCTCAAACTTTATCTCTGTCGGTGCCGTCAATATTGTTACTACATCTTTTCATTGTTCACAGCACAGTCGGCCTATACCACTACAAGGAACTGGCAGTCATTGTCCAAGAATATTTACCGACGCAACGGATCTCAGAAGGGTAACAGGACACAACCAATCCCAGCTCTTCCGACCACAAAGCGAGTCTACTATATACGTTATATTACAAGGTCCGCACATTGCGTCTGGATCATAAAATAAAAGTCGTAAACACGGTGCTCTCAAAGTGAAGCACTGAATGGATTCACCAATGAGCGGTCATCCACGGAGCGGTATCAAACATTCGGAGGGCGTCGTTATCCAGTGGGTGCCGAGGACGGTAGGGTTCCTGTCTCTTGTACACCAGAGGCGCCAAGTACGTGTTGTTGGTGCTGCGTGTGATCCTGCTCGCTCCTTCAGGCATGTTGATTCGCGTACCATGTTGCAATACCCATATTGGATCTGGGCGAGGCTCGACAGAAAAGTCGCTCCTTGTCAGGGAGGACTCTGAACCAGAAGACGACGGCTGAGGTGATGGTGCCGATCGTGGGGAATCGTCCGCATACGGCCTAAACGCTGGAAAGTCTCCATATGATTCCTCTGCCCTGGTGTCATACTGTGGGTTCTCTGGACGAGGGCGCCCCCTTGTTATTCGGGCTGGTTTGTAATCGCCCCGTGGCACGGCTGATTTTAGATCAGCCAGGTGGGGGAAATCGTCGACAGAATGTAGGGTCTCTGCTGTGTCTGGGGTATAATAGCGACTAAAGAGGACATCAGAACGACGAGCATATGTGTTACAGGATGGAGATAAGCACCTAAGTGCCACTTTCGTCGCCCTTGAGGAGTTTGAACGAATACAGAGTATGTCTGCTTTACGAGCCTGTTTTGGTGCCTGGTAGGGTGTAGGTGTTTTGTCAAACCGGATGAACATATGAGCCGATTGACGGCACCAGTAAGCACGTACATTGCGGCTGTGAAGGCTTCATCTCCGATTTCAGGCAGTTTTTCCTGGTAGAATAAGAAGTCCTGATAGAAGGTCAGGGTGAGAATCCGCAGGGTAGTCGCACAAGGTCCACACTTACATTCTTGACTCGGGAACAGCTCCATCTTCGTCCATCTGTCCATCGTTCGATGCCCTCCTATACGGGATCTCAGTGGGCAAGTAGCGATAATATGTAACTCGACTTACCCCAGATGCCTCGAGTGATGGGTTCCGTTCCTCCCAAACGAATACACAACCAGTATGGATAGCCCTTCGTTCTGCGACAGTCAGTCTCCTTGTGTATAGTTGAGCGCGTCCGAGTTTCACGGCATGGAAGAGCTGGTTTGCATCTTCTACCGTTCGAATCCGGAGCGGCTTGCAAGTGGGGAGTGAGGCCATTGACAGGCAGATGGTGGTGGTAGGGGAACAAAGGGCTGCGAAGGCGTTTGGATTGCTCGGTGAGCGAGGTGCTGTGCTTATAAGCAGGAAGCCAGGTCCCTGACTTGATGGAAGAGAGAGAACCTATCGTACATAGGATGATTGAATTGATTGGAGCCCGACCACTCACAAATTAGTAGCGGTGTGTGCGATTGTTGTACTCCGGCGAAGTTCCGATTGATGGTTCACCCTGGGTGAACAGTCCGGCAAGGTTGACACTGGATGATATGGGCAAAGGGGCAAGAAACGGACGATCACTATTAAGAATGCCGTAGCGCCTTTTATACTAATGTCTGATTATGTCCTCTGGAATTGATTAAATGAACTCAGCAATGGAGATACCGCTCGGTATAGAAGAAGATACACATACCGGCGGTGTCTTTATTGTGCAAACAGAAAATAGAAGCTTTAGGTATCCAAGTATCCATTGGACGCACAGCTTCTTCTTGTACTCTGAGGGTACGAAATGTGCGGATTGGAAAACGCTGGCACTGTCAACCGCTGAATCAGATCCACGATTGCAGGGCACTCCGGCGCCTCCATGATCCCATCATTTATCCTCGGCGTCGCCGCATATGCCCGGATTAGGGCGCGTCGCAATGAAACCTCCGAGCTGGTGTTTGTGAGTTTATGAGTGCTCAACTCCACCAACACCAGCGGTATGAATCTCGGGACAAGGTCCTCAGGGATCGAAACCATGTCGTGATCGTGTGCGACTTGGTCGCGCGTCGGGCTCTCGACAACTGGGCCATCCGGGACATTGCCGCATTTGACGGTCCCAGGCGGAGGCAGTCGACAAACTATTAAAGTTGATCTGTCATTGTGTAGGTTCCAGCGAACATCTCGAGCTCACAGCATGTAGAATCCAACAGAGAATCATCAGAAATTGTATGATAACTGATTTCTATCCCTGATCCCTCTTTGTGGCGGTCCACAGACACTAATACTTGGAGGGGAGAGGCTGTGTCCGCGCCACGTGGATCTTCTTATTGTGGAATTTCAAAGCAGGTGGCGCGACCCCTTGGTCGGGCTCAAAATCGGAGTAATTGCATTGCTTTTTGCACTTATGCGCCCGCGCCCATTTTTTCTCAAGTTGATGTCTTCGGGCAACTTGAAGCACAGAACATTCACGTTTGTGCGAAAATTAAGGACATTTTGTCTGTCTGGTTGACGAATATCCTCTTGCGTGCCCAGGGTGCCCGTGTGGCCAAGATTGGTCGCTTCAAGCTGGAGTTGAAGTCTTCTTGCTTCATTGTCTTGTTCGAGGATTCTCACTACCTTGTGTGCTCCTTTGATATTTCATAGGTAATTCGACTTCTTCTTGGCGTATCCACACGGGCTGCACCGAAAGGAGGTATGGTCTGATAGCATCGAGGCTTCTCAAATGTCATTGAGACGAACCGAAGAATTCAACCAACAACCGCTGTCATCCTCGACGTCGTTCAGTCACCCGAGGTAATTACCGTATCGAAGTTCGAAGCATCTTTTTTGAGGGCGAAGTGACAAATCCACTAGGGCTTGGTTGCTGGGGACCACGTCAGCGGTCAGAAAGCACGTTGGCCATGGCCGCCTCTATTGATAGACAGATTGCTCAGGGTCAGGATTTCTCTCATACCCACTGAGTACACTGATAAAATTATTTCGTTATAGGAAAAGGTTGCTGTGAAAGAGAAGTCGCTGCCTACGGATACTTTTAATGGCAGATCGCACTCTCATGTGGACCTTCGTGCCCTCACACGCGGAAACTCACCGATCATAATTCCGGTTTTTAGTTCGATTTGGCTTAATTGCCGTACACCGACGGTAGAATCTCAACTCCTAATGGAGCTGTTGGATTCGCGGTGAACTGAGAGCTGGCAGGACCAGGGAGCTACAACCTCGAAGTTGTTCTCTTTGGCTTGCTGACCTTCCGTGACATTATCCTGCTTGATCGTCCTCAGAAAGACGGCTTTTAGGTTTGTCTTTGTTTTGAGCTTACCTGGGGAGTTCCCTGTCAGCTCGCATTTGCCTACCGACCGAGAATACTGACACTGCTCGACCTCTCTTTCTTCGGGAATCTTACTATGAGCGAGGAAGGGCAAGACCCTGGCGATGTTTGGCAGAACCCTCTGGCACATTTTCAGATTCTCCCCTTCGGAATGCGTCTATGGCTTCAAGCTTACCAAGACATGGAATTCAAGATCCAAATACCTGGGCTTCCATATTTACGGTGGTCCATTGATGCTGCTTCCTTCCTTGACCGAGAGTTTCTGCACGAGGAAGTCAAATGGATATACTATCTGCCAAGGGCGACAGCCTGAGAGGCAACTCCACGATCAGGGTATGCAAACATATCTTTCGTGATCAACTCCCTTAACAATACGGCACCATCTCATGATCTATCCCCTGTGGCCAACAGTTCTATTCCCATTTTGACCCATCAGAGAGGGTTCGATGCTCCTTTATCTACAATCAAGAATTTCCTGCGGACCATCTCAGGGCAATGATAATCTCTCCGGGACTAAGTCGGCGTAGGTCCTTCTGAACTTCGACTGACGGAACCCCGCTTCGTGGTAGCACAAGAACGGTCGAAATCATCGATATATGGTGTAATTTTGCTTCAGCACCCGCTGTTATCAAATCTTTCCTGGAGTTGTACATGTTTGAGACCTCAAGGCGTGCCATCCAAGGACCTCAGTGGAGCCATTATGCACTCCTACAAACACCTCAGGAGTTCGCCCTTGAATATCGCTGAAACCTCAACACGTGGATAGCTTTCCTATAACGGATCCATCCCAAAAAAAACGTTCGCAAATCTCTGACCTGTCGAACTCCTTGTTTATGCTGCCGTCACTTCTGACACCATGTCGCCGACTCCGAGTTCTCTTGCCGACAAGTAACTATCAATTGCGGTTTTGAAGGCACACCGTTGGGCTACCCGAACACTTCGGTGACATCCCGCCTCTCTTTCATTAGGATAGATCCGGCACGAACGGTATTATAGCCGAATCGACCCATTCGTCGAGTACCGCTGGGATCCTGTGTTGACGGAGGGTGTTCTGTTCTGAACCCTTGTTCTGATCCATCTCGAGGTATCTTTGAACGCATTGTTTTTGGAAGTACGTCAGCACTGAGCTCATTCCATCAGAATGTCTGACTTTGACCTGTCATTTTGCATTGACTACGTCCCGATGTGCAGCATGTGTCGGACATGGACAGCTTCAAGATTCGAGATAAGTGTACCGCCGTGCTCGATGGTGATGGAAATATGAAGCGCCGTGATGATCGACTGTAGTCCGTATAACTCAGCGACTCCCAGTCCTCGGAGCCGTCATTTGTTATGCACTCCTTACTGCTGTACTGTAAAATACATGTCATTTGTCGGAAGACTTACCCCACCCTCGAGATTACCGGACATACCATATTTGGAAGCTACGCGTACACGTGCTGTGTCCCAGGCCTCAGCCACATTTCCCCTCAGTGCCAACGCCCATCGTCAAGCAAGGCGGTCGAGTCAAGCATTCGGTGGTTTTGCGGTGCATGCTCCTTGCTCGACTCAAGTCACAAACTATATCTTTGCGTTGTATTATATCCAGGAACTGTACAACTAGCCCCTCCCCGTTATCTCTGCTCTTGGAAAGATCCTGCAAAATGTCTGTACAACAGCCTCCTTGGTCGAAGCCTGCTAGAAAAATCGAGCCGCCGGTACTAAAGATATACAACTCGTTAACGAAGTCCAAAGTTCGTCATCTGGGAGTTCGCAGCACCCGCATGTTCTGAGGATACTATCTGGATAGACAGAATTTGTTCCGACTGAAGGTCGGCATGTGAAGTGGTACAATTGCGGTCCCACCGTATATGATGCGTCACATATGGGCCATGCAAGGTGCGTTCATATCGTCCGTGTTGATGATAATCATGCAGTGATAACGGATTCCCGTATAGAAATTATGTGACACAAGATGTCCTTCGTCGAATCATGACCGACTATTTTGGCTACGATGTTCACTTTGTTATGAACATCACTGACATCGATGACAAGGTGAGTCCCTGAATAGCAATATGCTCGAGGTTGATCGTCAACGGTCACCGCAGATCATCATTCGTGCGAGAGAAAACCATCTGTTCGAGAAGTACCGCTCGAGTCACGCTAATTTGACCCAAGAGCTCTTGGAGTTCGTTACATCCGCATGGGTAGAATACGTCCAAACTCAAGTTTCGAAAGGATTGCCCAGTCCCCTCGCACCCGGGAAAGAGAGGAACGAATGGTCACAGCTTCAATCACAGTTTCAGGATAAAGTATGGAAAGCCGATTGCTTGAAGAGAGATGCAAAGTTCGAGATGCATTTCAACGCAGCTGTATGTGTTTCAGGTCTTCGCGATGATATTACTCATGAACTGACACACATCATCACGGACCATCAGAACAAGACACTTTCCGCGATCGCCGAGGCGGAGAAACGACTAACACAACGTGAAGTCGGGCTTGAAAATGCTCAAGCGCTGATCGACTCATCAAAGGGTATTCTTGCATACACCCTGGATAAAAAGGTGCGTCTCTTGCCCTGGGTATCAATTGACCATCCTGAACACGCGTGTTGCAGGAACGCGCCACCGTGTCCGATCATTCAATATTTAGAGCGACCTCGTCTTATTGGGAGAACGAGTTTTTCAAAGATATGGCTCGATTGCGCGTCCGATCTCCAGACACGCTGACAAGGGTGACTGAGTACATTCCAGAAATCGTCTCATTTGTCGAGGGCATCATCAAAAATGGCTATGGATATGCCCTCGATGGAAGTGTGTATTTCGATACACGAGCTTTTGATCAAGCTGAAGGTCACGATTATGCGAAGTTGGAGCCGTGGAGTAAGTTTAATAGGGAGTTGCTCGAGGAAGGCGAAGGTCCGCATTTTCATTTCAGGGTCTATCAATTCCTAATCTGACAATGGCTCAGGCGCCCTGGCTTCAAAGTCAGCTCGTTCCGCCTCTGACTTCGCCTTGTGGAAGGCATCCAAGGCAGGGGAACCGTCGTGGCCTTCACCATGGGGCCCCGGGCGACCAGGATGGCATATCGAGTGCTCGGTAATGGCTTCCGCCGTCCTTGGTAATAACATGGACATACATTCTGGTGGAATCGACCTCGCGTTTCCACACCACGATAACGAAATGGCCCAGTCAGAGGTTGGTGAGCATGCCGATGTCAAACAAACGACGGTTAACATGAGATCGAATTCTGCAACCCTAAGGCCTACCATGACTGCCCCGCGTGGGTAAACTATTTCATCCATACTGGGCACCTCCACATAGAAGGTCTCAAGATGAGCAAGTCTCTCAAAAATTTCATCACGATTGACGTGAGTAATACGTTTGGAAGAACACGCGACATTGTTTGTAACATCTATCTGCAGGAGATATTGCAGAAGTACAGTGCAAGGCAGCTTCGTCTGGCCTTCCTAATGACTTTGTGGAATGCAAAGATTGATTTTTCCGACTCGCTGATGACTGGCGAGATACGGAACATTGAGACCACATTGAACGTAAGCACGGCCCTATCGCAACCTTAGCTCACTCGTTGTTGCCTGATTTGTGAGATTGACGTGTTTCACATTCACAGAATTTCTTCACAGTTGCCAAAGCGCTTGTGCACCAGGCACAGGCTGACGGCCCCCCTCAAGACGCACGGCATCGTTTCGGGGACACTGAGCGTGGGCTGACAGAAAAGTTCGTGGATTATCCCCAGATCGTCCCTTGTTTCTCTAAATGTAATGCTTGCTCGGTAGACTTCATCAGAGTCAAGCCGCCCTTCACGCTGCCTTATGCGATTCGTTCAATACCCCCGAAGCGATAAACGTCATTCGAGATTTGGTTGCAAGTACAAATATCTATATCACGACCCGAGGTGCCAACCTCGATGTTAGCGTTGTGGAGCGGATAGCACGTTGGACTGGTCAGATGCTCCGGATGTTCGGTTTGGGCGAGGGAGAGTCATCGGAGATTGGCTGGGGTCAGGAGCTATCACCGGGTGAAGCTAGTGTAAATGTACGCCCCATTTTCTCAACCCTCGTGTTTCTTTTTCTCATTCCTCTATCTTACCTGCTATCTGGCACACCAATCTTGTTTCGGTACTGACAGCGCGAAGAGATCTTGATGCCCTATCTTCGGACCTTGTCAGCTTTCCGAGATGGTGTTCGGAAACTTGCAATGACCAAGGACCAGACTGCGCTCAAGGAAATCCTCGCTCTCTCGGACAAGCTTCGCGATGTGGACTTAGTACCGTTAGGGGTTGCGTTAGACGACCAGGAAGGTGCGTGTTCTCCCATGTCAAAGGATTTGCTGCCATTTGCGTGCAAGCGTTCTCATGCCTCGGAATAGACGGGAAAGCTCTTGTCAAGTTGGTACCACCCGCGGAGCTCATCAAGGCGCGCGATGAAAAACGTGCTCAAGTGGAGGCAAAAGCGGCCAAAAAAGCGGCTGCTGTCGAAGCAGAGCGTCAGAAGAGATTACAGAAACTCGAGAAGGGCCGAGTCCCCCCTCAGGAGCTATTCAAACCTCCGAACATCACCGAGGGAACCTATAGCAGCTGGGATGATAATGGCGTCCCTCTTACTGACGGCGAGGGTAAAGAGCTTAGCAAGAATCAGGGAAAGAAAGTGCAGAAAGAGTGGGCGAATCAGAAGAAGCTCCATGATGAATTCCTGGCGTGGCAACGCGAGCAAGCGCAGTGACCAATCCATGGTACAAGATTTAGAAGGATGCCATACGCATTTGGAGAGGGTAGATTTACAATTTAATAGTTGGATTCCGAGCATTACTAGAGCATCTTCCCTGCTACCAGTCACACGAATTGACCACGAGATTAGCAACGCGCTCTAACCCAACCATATCATCTAAGCTGAACCCGTTTAACGCCAAGCAGTCCAGGTCGAGTACGCCGACGGCAATGCTCTCTCCATTCTGCTTCAGAAGAAGGGGGCAGACGATCTCGCTCTTGGTTTCCCCGTCGCAAGCGATATGTCCCGGGTATGCCTCGACATCAGGGACCAACATGGTTTTACGTTGAAGATAGGCATCAGCGCAAACACCACGAGATTTGCCAGGTGTTACGTTGATAAACTGACACGCGGGCTTCCCGCAGAATGGGCCTAGCAGCAGCCTCTGGTCCAAGGAAGCGTTGTTATCTTGATCAGGCGACTTTGGAGAGACTCGTGCTTTCGGGAAGAACGACGTCTCGACGTAAAAACCTAGCATGTCCGGTGAGCCGCACACCTCACGATTCGTCGACCGGCATCGCCATACCGGTCGTCAGACACAACTCACCGCACCAATTGACGGCGTTTTCCCCATCGCCGAAATGGGGCTTGTAAGCCGCAAGTGAGCTGTAAATTAGCGAGGATGCGTTGGCGAGATTGGTGACCTGTTTCAAATGCCCTGAGTCGCGGGATGAACTGATGGATCAGAGTTGATTTACCCAATGTCTTTGGCCACTGAGCAATGATTCTAGCTGGGTATGGACGTGCGCCCAAAATTCGCGGCGTTCGAGGTTTGGGGGCACCAACGCGGAGTCTGCATGGGGCATTTTGGAGTTGGTAATGCGAGAAATCTGACTAGGAGGATCGGGTCGTGTACCGCAACGGTTGCTTACATTACAGGTGGGTGATGCAAAGATTAGATAAGATCATGCCATATCAGAGATTCGATCGAATTTGTTATTGATGGTCCTCAGGCCACAATCTTTACATACACCATCTCAATACTGCTGTGTCTCCAACGACCCTCATCAGGTGGGTGCTGATATCCCAATTGCAGAGGTCCAGCGCTATCTAAACCCTTCACTTTCTCTCATCGACGTGGCAGAACAGAACTCAGTCCAATATGGCACCTTACCTCGACACCGTCAAGGTTTGTGGAGTCCAATCGCAGATAGTGCGGATATGGTCTCATTACGATTCAGTCTTTCGCGGACGTTCCGATCACCGACGCTGGCGTCGACACGCTCGCTTTTCTAGAGGCATCTCAGGGACTCTTGGGCTTGTTTGGTGCGTGTGCAGAAAAACTTTCGAACTTTCTCCTTATAGATTTCTCCAGATCTTCTCGGATCTGCTGCGTTCACACCAGTTCAGTCGGATTTGAAAGGTAACATCACAGTGAGCGAGCCTTCAAACCTTATTCTATGGCACACTTCTGATCATAATGCATCATCAGAAAGTCCGAGCTCGATATGATGCTGCCCCCGCGCTGTCTGGAACCCTTGAACAACTTGTGGAAAACGAGAAAGGCGAGAAAAAGCGAACCGCTACAGAAGGCTTAATGTGGTTGCTTCGTGGGCTCTTGTTCACCTGCAAGGCCCTTCAGAACTCTCAAGCAAACCCCGGTCAAGAGCTTGCTGCGGCATTCAGTGCTTCTTACGAGGCTACCCTGAAGAAGTTCCATAATTTCGTGGTCAAGGGCGTTTTCGCCGTGCGTTCTTCTCCAATACATTTTGCGATCCTCACTGATCCATTTCACAAATAGATTGCAATGAAGGCATGCCCCTACAGAGCTGCATTTTACGAGAAACTGGCCGCAGATCCGGATGGAGGCGAACCTGCTAGCCAGGAGAGGTTGAATGCAGAACTCAACAAATGGCTCCAGGCTCTGGAGGCGATCGTCACGAGGGTTCAGAGTTTCTACGAGAAAGGCGGACATGACAAGGGCTTCTGATGTGCAGGGCCGTGTACAACACATTGCTGGTGTTTTGAAGCAAGTTCCGATAGTTCCCTTCCTTGAGTTTGTTCCCCCTTTGTCGTTTTTCGTGAAATTGGTCCATTCATTGGGAAATTGCATGCTCCGAGCTCCGACTGGGCCATGACTGCCTATCTTGAGTGACGACTTATCGCGCGGGTATTCAATGAGTATGGTCCGATCCCCAACGCTGTGAACCATTCAAATGGACCAAGTTTGCAAACCAAATGCGGCACTTATACGAGGAACCACCGCGTGTGTAGCTATATCTGTGATTAAAATAACCAACGATATCCCTATCGAAGCTACGAGACCCAAACTTTTGATTAGCGTTTACACATGATGTCGGACGTGATCTTCACGTACAATTTTGGACATACCTGTGAACTGTAAAATGGGGGTCAGAATCGAGAATTTGGCTACTCCCTACAAAACACCCTTGGCCACAACTGCCTGGACACGCGCGATATTCATCTGAGGGGGTTGAAGTGCTCCCGGATGGGATAACAGCATCAAATCGATGATGCTTCTAGAGTAAGTTTTTCGGGGAGTGTGGTACCGTGGCCAGACCTTGAGACAGCGTTTACTCTGTATCCAAAATCTCCACCACCCTTGTATAGTAAGTTTTCGGGATGTTCTCGGTCGACAATTAAGCACATCCCATCCGAAGAGGCGAGATTCCCATATTGAAATGAGCAACTCCCTCGTGCACCTCGGGATCCAGACACTCTTTGACGTCATGAAGTCATCGAGATAGCTAGGAAGAGATGTAGGTAACGTCCTGAAAGAGAAAAAGGAATGTATTTTCGAAGAACCCGAGGGGAAGGCGTAAACCCCGTTTATGAGTAAGGCGTGTGTTGTGGGGTTCCTAAGCTATAACTCCCGTCGTGTCCTAAACATGACACCGATGTGAAGCCGGAGTGAAGATTTGTGGGTATATTATGTCTGATTCGGCGAGAAATGGGTCAGTGTGGACTCCAGGCGATATCCACGGGCGCATAAGGTTGGTCATGTCACCCACCTTTGGACACGCTAACTCGGATGCGCTCACCCCTCTCGGAAGGCTTAACGTTTCCTACTACAGGAGGGTCCCAATGTAAACTGTCATCATTGTTCTCAGGTGGTTATCGTCAATTTGGCACTCACTTAGTCAAAGCTGGACGCAAATCCCCGTTGTCCCCCGAGATTGTAGCCCAGGAGGCTGGTCTCTGGACGTCATATAAACTTCCATACATACTACCTGTGGCCTCACCCTGGGAACCTCGGTCGAGGTAAGGGTCAGGGAGATGGACAACATCCAGGTTCGCACCGCTTGAAAATAGCACCCGTTGATTTTTCGCTACGCATCGTGGGTGAGGGGTCAATTCAAGTGTGGCGTTGAGGTGGAAGTCCTGAGCTATCTAAAAAGACGGGATGTCGTGAGCAATAGAAAAAGGTAAAAACAAGAAAGTAGTTACCGGGGCCATGGAATTGTAACCCATGTGGTTTCGCGACACTTCAGAAGGGGGTGTTAATGGCGAAGAGATGCAACCACCCCCGAAATTAGCAGCGCCTTCTGGAGAATTCGAAGGACATAAGTGTCAACAAGCACACACGTAGGATCGGTGTGACGATTTGCAGGCGTATGGCACCTTCCCGAACTTGGGGAAGGCGAGCTATCAACTCTGATGCCGGCATCCGTCAGCGAAGCTGGGGTTCACGACAAAGAGATGCTCGACGTCAGGCAAACGTGAGGCCATACAAAATCGTATTGTACGTACTTTGGACAGCGCCCTTACACGAGAATCAAACATGGTCAGCGTATAGGAAAACTGGAGCGGATGGTAAGTAGAGCTCCAGTGCAAATCAGGCGTGGGACAACACCAAGGAGTAAGAGCCAGTGCCCGGGACCGCAGAAGAGTGGGGTATTGGGAGCTGAAGACGCGAAGGATGTGTAATTCACACACAAGCATCCCTTTGCCGCATCAGCATGGATTTCGATTTTACTGGTGCAGGCACAAGCGAGCCTTGATTCGGACAAAGGACGGTTAGAAAGAGGCAAAAACCTGGATCGCACTATGGACCTGAGACACAACTCTCATCAAACAAAGGACGCTGATATCAACTGATACAATGCAGAATGAAGGCTGCCGTGATGCGAGATGACATACAAGGGTAGATGGAAGAATGAGTTCTGCTGTAAGTTGGTTTGTAATCCATAGTCGAACACCCTAAACGTCAGGGCGCCGTCCCCAAATCCGATAGAATTTGCGTTGAAGGGGCAAGAGTGAGCGGTACATGATTGCAGGACGGTACTCGGCTACGTCGTTGATGAGGTACCGCACCGAACCTTCGGAATTATCCCAGGCGGATTCTGCGAGGCAATAACGGTGAGCTTCCAACCACGGCGAACGATTTCGAGCGGAAGACAGGTACCCTTTCCAGTCGTTATCAGACTCTCGGGGATCGAGTCAAGGAAGCCCTAGTCAGGTGGGAAAGACTCCGGGCGAGAGGGATCATTATTTGGGTAAACTGTATTGTTGGACGATCCATTATTAACCCCAGATGGTCCGAGAAACACGATTGAGAGTATATGATAGTTTCCATACCTTGCACTATCAATCCAGGGTACCATGCAGGTGCGCGCTTTGATGAGTCCCATGACGATGTGCTAAAGGAAGGGAGAAGTTCTGTCCAAGGAAGCCATAAAAAACAGTGGAAGCTCCGGGAATGACTGAGGCTGCAATGTGCGGCGCAGTTATCTGAAAATCTCGTGCCTCGTGCTTCTAGATAAAGTGTTCTAAAGGAGAAAGTACCAGATCTTTTGGGAAGGTTATGTAAATTGAACGGAAAAGGGACACACGTATCGATTCCTAGTGTTATTTGGATGCTGTGTACTTGCTTATGATGGATCCCACACGCAAGGCGCTTGGAGGTGGATTGTCGGGACGGGATTGAATAGCAATTCCATGCCGGATGTCAGCTGTGGTGTGGGCTCGAGCGTGGTGTGGAGGAAGAGCGGTGCTCACGCTGAAGGTAAACTGCAGAGATTAAAGGCGGCATGCCTGATACAGGGTTTCATCATTATTGAACATAACGGAGAATGAAGATTTCGATACCGCTAGAGGAGAGGACGATGAGCCCATGTCCAGGTAAGGCAGTGAACGTGTCTGTGAAGTTCATCACCTTTAAGTCACAGAATGAACTGTACTGATGGAAGGTCCAGACCGTCCATTCGATGTTTAAGTTACGGAAGTTCTCCAAACACGACATCGGAGAGAACCTACAAAAGATGTTGTTCGAGAGCAATTAGGGGTATTTCTTGTCGGACCCTTGGATAAGCGGATAGTAGCTCCTGTCAAGACATGGATTATAGCGGAGAAGTGAAGTACATCATTGGGTGAGATTTTAACGACATTCGCGGACCAATGGCAAAAAGTCGTGCATCCACTGTATTCCATATGTTCCGTTGACCAGGCTTGGAAGGTGAGATGGAGAAGTAGCCTAGAATTACATTCTGGAGACTCGTCAAGAGGTTGGCGGGGATTAAGCCTGAGTTCGCGTAGCGCCTGTTGCTAGACAGGCGGAAAACAGGCATAGACGGTTAACTTAATTGAGAGCAAGGGTACGACCCTGGTCGCAATTAATCAAGCAGATCTGGTTCCAGGTATAGCTCATGGACCCGGAAGGAGCGGAAGGGTAAAGATATCTACCGTTGAGAGGGCAAAATTAAGGTGGAGTGGGCAATTACGAGAGCCTGTGAGAACGTTCGGCTCTGATATAGCACATGGAAGCACTCACAGGTCATGTAAATCGTTGGGATGGGCTTCGCGGGAGAGTGGCATTTGCCATCTTCATTCGGTTCTTGGGGATCAATATGAATCGCCAGAAACACTTAGCATAATGGCCAAGTGGCTCTGGCAACCCCGGAGTCGAATACGAGCGAGGTTTTTGGGGCGGTATGATGTGCTTTTCCCCGCCCGAGATTTCCCCAGGATTGACAAGTCGGAACTGGGCTGCATTGGTGAAGTTCGTGAGCAAGGAGCGGCTCACGAATTTGGAGGATTGTGTACTGATGACGTAAAATGATGGCCTGGGCAAGCGTTCTGCATTGGGCCACATCCGTTGTTACCAGTACACGCTTCGAGGAGCACGAGAACGGGTTGTCCTGAACCATCGAGTTGCCTATCGTTGTGCTCATCATCACCCTCTCGATTGCACCTCTCGTGCGAGCACCAAGGCATGTGGACTATGCATCGTTTCAATTCAAAGCTTACTCGACACAGTTGGCCCTCAACTACCCTAATTAGATCGGGGCGTCTCGTTCCTTGCTTCACTTGCACACCTGGCAGGCAGCCGAGAAGGACCGGGGGAACAGATTTGTACTCATACGGGTGCCCATAATTGGTACCGAATGCCGCTGTATACCCTCGCACCAAACATGCAGCCCGTTCTCAGCGTTACCCATAGTGAATTAGCAATCAGGGCCCCCTTCGGAAAAGATAGAGTTCAGATCCCCTCAAAGTTAAGCACAAGCTTTTTATCGTCCTATCGTAAACTGTTTGCCCCCTCGAATTTAGCACCTGCAGCTCGAATTTCTGACGTGGAGGGGGTAACCTCAGGCGGTTGGTTGTCACAGCGTCTTCTCCGAACCCTATTCCCCAAAATGTCACTCGCTGGGTGCGAACTGACCTCCCGGTCATTCCCTGCCAGATGGTTATAAGGACTCGCTTCAGCCTCCTTCCACTCTCATCCTTTCGTATGTCCCCACTCGTCAAGATGCAGCAACCTACGTGCTCTAAACTGCGTATCAGGAACACGGACGATGCGAATCGGCACGTGTCATCGCTCCTGCAACGCGTTTCACGCCACTGACTTCCTCCAAGAGTGATTCATGCTGCCAGGCGCGGATTCTTGCCAGTGGTATCCCGCCGGCTTGACGACGAAGAGCGGATGGCTCTCCATTCTGGATGTGTATATGTCTGGGAGGAGCGGAGTAGCAACCCTCTTGAAGTCACTGGTCAAGAGATTCAGAGGTTCACAGAAGGTCAGTCCCCTTGTACGTGATTCGTCTACACGGTTTGACCCAGTCGCACAGGTCGAAGCTGGGGTCCTAGTCGTGCTCGGTGAGTGCTTACTTGCTCCAAGCGAAGGCTGTCTGGAACTCAGGTCGTTTCAGTGAGGTAATTCCTGTTCACCTGCAACTTCTGATGTGCTCTATCACTGAGAACGACTTGCTTGACCCAGGATTTCTTGCTCTACTTCGAAAAGGAGGGCGGAGGAAGGACGTCTATCATCCACCGAAGTGGTGCTTTGAGGTAATTCCGTGATTGATAGCAGTGAACCCTCAGCGGCTAACGACAAGCATCAGCTCTCAACAAATGATCAAGCAGACGTACTCCGTTTTCGTGGAGCCCGACTCCGGCTCTCGCAAGTGGCACCTGAGTGGGTTTTTCGATCTATTTTGAAATCCCGTCCCTCATACGCTAGGTAGATGCATACTATACGTCCGACACGCTCGATCAGTTGGACACTGTCGACCAAATCGACCTCCTCCGCAACTTGGAAGTGCCACCGGGGATGTATATTTCCGCAAGATCGAATAATCAGAGGCGGAATCCTCGCCCCCCCGTGAGACGTTCACCAGAAGATGCATCCTCTGTTCATCTCCAACCCCAACACGTTTCTAGGGTGGTCTATCCTATACATCCGACGTCTACCCCACCCCCCTCATTTGCTGAATCCCCTCAACAGCAACAGCACCCTCAGCCCATTTTCTTTACACGGCCAGCACCTGGCACACCACCCCCTCGACTGTTCACGGAGGACGGTAACATTCGACTTGCCCCGTTGGAGTATCTGGAGAATATCCCTCCCCCGGTGCGAGACCCCGTTGATGACCAATATCTGAGGTCATTTCGTTATATTATACCTTCACGATGAGAGGAGGTCCCGCCTTCCCGAGGCGTTATGTTACTTTATCACCTAGAACGAGTAGTACTGTTTTGTTTTTTTTCCCTGTGGTCGGACACTATAGCTTTCCATGAATGTATTGTATCGCATACTCATACCAGATCATTTTGGCATTATAACCACTTCACTTTGCGAAGTTTGTAGGCTACGTATTTACTATATCGACCAACATGTTGTTGATGTGTTTTAATCTCTGTCTGTCTGTTAGCAACGAGCAGAATATGGACAAATTTGGATGATCGAAGGCCCGATATGCTTCCGCCTGACCTGTCGGGGCGCTGATCGGTTCGCGGCGTCAAATCTGCAACGTCTTCTTGCATCTGGGCTGCCCGTTGGTTGATGATCTCCCGAATCCAGATGAGGGATGATTTTGACATCTGGAATATGCCCAAATCTAAGGACCTACGATACGTCCATGATTCTTCCTTGTGTTACAATTCAACGCTACCCCACCAGGAGTCATGATTGCAAATGACCTGTCATTGGTCTCTCCGTTTATCCGATGATCGCTGGAATCTCTCGAATCTCCAGAATGTCCGCTGTATTCAGCCGCCGGTGATGAACATTGGCATGAACAGGGTCGGGAGTGGCTGAAAGCGATCTAACGCATCATTTTCTCCAGTAGTAGAAACACGATCGAAACGAGTAATTGGGATACATGGTATGTTCAATACAGCTCACGACGCGTTTTCTCTGTATTTTCTACCCCTCATTGACCTCGTGCATGATCTCTCTGTTGATTTCGAAGCACGGCGTTGAAGGAGTCGGTTGTCCACATGATGATGATGTTTACGTGGTGAACTTTCATAGAAAGAAAAGAAGCATCGCGTTGGACCCATGCGTAGATTTTCACAAGGGCGCCCTTGTTTGCGTGTTTTTCCAGGTCTTCGTCTTCGAAAACGGGAGAACACTCGATACATGACTGTCATTGGTTCTGACATTGTTTCCCACAGTGATGCGAACTCGGTCAGCTTGGAGCGACCAAGCTTCCTTACCAGTGTAGCGAGTCAGTGATAGTTGCGAGTTCCACCGGTTCGTGGGTGCGCGTTGCTTAACTTTGGGCATGTCTTGGGTAGCAGGTGCATCGAGGACCCGAGCCGGCCTTCTTATGAACCGCAGAAGTTAAGCCCTGGATCGAGAGTATCGGCGTTGTCATCGTCTAGACCTCGTACCTCTCGGATATTTCCTGGTAATCAATATTCAGTAGTCGATCGTTTAAGGGAACGTAGTGTTCACCTCGTTAGCCAAAACCTGCAGTTTTGCGATCCCGAATTATCGCTGTACTATGGTCCGAATCGATACTACAGAGTATTTACGTGAGTTTGACTGCATTTGTGTGCGCAGACTTCGTGAGAAGCTGACTTCTCCACGGGGCCACCCGCACAGTTCGGTAAGGGGGTTTCACCAAACCATGGGTCATTAGGCGGGCTCTAACGAAGCTCATATTATTTTGGGACCTATGTGACGGCTTCATTCCAACCACGCCCATATCTGCACAATCCACTAGGTTGGCTATCACTGATTGCTACAAACACGACCCTCTATTGATGGATCTGCCATTCATTCAATCGACATGGCAAGGATAGCGAGGGTTTTCATTTCCAGAGACATCGGACCATCTACCTTTAGGGCGCTGGCGTATTTCAACACTCATGCTTACTTCTCTTCACTCGATTTCCGACTACTTATTCTCGAAGGAGACACGATACGTCTATGTGGGGTGGAAAATGGGGTTCAAGACCACGCTGTTGAGGGAAGGCAGCCCCAGAATATGGGAATGACAACCTGCCGTCCTCGATGCTTGTTCGTGAATAGGGGCTGGTAAGCTCACACCAATCGTTTAACGCAATCAGGATGGTTAACAAACCCGTGCCGGGGTAATCCAATTCGCTCCAGGCCCCTTCATGATCCATAAACCTTGTTAAATGCCCGCATTGAACAACAATTGAATTGAGGTACAGATAAAAACATTACGGGTGGATTTAACATGTTAATGAGGCAATAGGCATACAAAGAACGACATGAAAGGCCCAGAACCCATGAGCGACTCGCAATGCTCATAATATTAGGTGAATGTGGGAGATGGCAGAAGCAGCGGGAAGAGCCGTAGAACAAAGGGGGTCAATAAGAATGAGCTTATTGCACTGACATATTCGTCGTGGGCAGTGGGCTGAACCGTCACCGTTAAGGAGTTTGCTGATCTGAAGAAGATGTACCCGTTTCTAAGATGGGATGTAGCCGGGTCTTGTCTGGTCCCGTAACGACTCTGAGCGATCATGTCAGCTAGAAACAGGATTGAGGTACGAGATTCCCAATGTTTTTTTCCATCACAAGGGTAAAAGAAAGTGCTTTTTTCTGCGATGTGCGAGGACCGGCATTACCCTTGCAAAGGTCGTTCTCCAATGGAGTTGCGTGAGGCTTCTGGAGAAGGGGGCGGAAACATCTCTGGAACCGCCGAGCACCCCTGGAGTTGCAAGGGACATGACAGCGCGAGCGCGAAAAAATAAAACATTGCAAGAAGGAGCACCATGGAGATAGCCAGCCTATGATTATGTGGACAAGTGACCACTGTTACGTGTTTTGTACCAATGTCGAAAGGCAAATTCTCACCGCTATGAAAGAGCCAGATACCCTGAAACCAGTGTCCCCCGTCCACAGAACTACGGACGTCTGCTCGAGATTGCTGCGTGGTATGAACCAGAAATGTGTCATAGTATACGACGCACAGGGTCTTCACGAAAATATCTGTCGGAGCCGCTGACTATTCAATCCCCCAGAGGTGATCGATCTCTCCAATCTAGAAATACCTCCGCGCATTAACTAGAACAGAGAGCATAAATGAAGCCGAAAGGAAGTCATCGGGTTGGTGTGAGAAATAAACAGAATCGAACTCGTCGAGTACCTGGAGGATGACTCCTTTGACGTGAGACTCCAAGGGGAACTTCGTCGTTGGATGTGTCGTCGCCACCGAAAGAGACCAATGATGAAGACGTAAAGAGCCGCTTTGAGTCGATATACGACCAACGGTAAGGATCTTCCATGAGGTTCTCATCAAGGAGTAAAACCAGACTAGCGGACGGGAAGGGGACGGGATCGTTCGGGCTACGTCACAGAGGGCATCCTAGCGCAGATCACCCGGGAGAGGGACGTGTGGCGATACAGGAAAGTTGACAACCCTCCCTCAGTACATCCTTCACCAGTACCATGGAAGACTCTCGGTATCTGCGTGGTAGCCAGTGTGCTATTTCAGAACACCCAGGTATCCCGACAAAGACGGCAACGAAACGAAGGGAGGGTGCGAGTAGTAATTGAAAGATGGGGGTGAATGTGAAGGGGCTTACTTCTGCACAACTTGGCCTGGTACCGTGGTGTGTCCAACACATTTTCCTTGAGCAGCCCAAAATCCCAGACCATGGAGATCCAAAACGACAACCGTCTTTCTAAAAGGCGACGGGGATTCCAACGACCGCACCTCTTGTGGGTTTCCGCAGCATGTAAGTTGTGATCAATCGTGAAGGTTCAGAAGCCCGTCGAGAAGTCGGGAGAGGCTGAAAACGATCGAACTTCAATGATCAGAGCTGACGACAACTGGGAAAATTTACAGACCAGTGCATTGGCCACTCCGATTGCCCAGGAGAGCCGGAAGATTTCGGTGGGAAAACGTTATACCCCTCTACCACTGTCTGTATCTCCTTCTTTCATGCGTCATCCTGGCCGTGCGGCAGCAGCCAAACAGAGGGGGGGTTGAGTCGACTGGTGTAGTGTTGTGGTTGGGGTGAGTGCCAAAGGAACCGCTGTTGTGGGCGCACGCTTCCGGGATACCGCTGAAATGAAAACCTAATACGGTTTCGGGGGGTCAAGATGATGGGCGAGAAGCACAAGATGAATTCCTGTTATGTCCCTGAGAATTCGGGGGACAATGTGCACACGCCTGGAGGAGGAGATTAAGCAGAACTCTAGGCTCCGTATGTGGCGGATTTATGCTTCTTGGTTATCGTCCTGTTGGAGGACGCTCAAGGGGTGAGTCCAGAAGTATCGGTTAAAGTTCGCTTCATATTCAGAGTGCAAGGGAACCGACATAAGTGAGCAAGGTATAGTGCAAGCACGACCGCCGGAGTTTGGGGCGACATTTCTGGGGTCTCGAAATGTAAATGCATGCATGTAGGAAACATTCCGCCTTCACATCACAACCTTCCGCAGAGAATTCTCCATAACTTGGCCATACCGTACTTAGCATGGTCCAAGGAACGTCTCAATGACGGAAGGCGAAACCCTTGGGGGTCAATTTGTATATGAGCAGGGATGTGGCAATATTGCGGGATTGCAGGTCGAGAGGATTTCTTTGTGTGGAAAAAGAAAGACGGGTCCCTTTGTTTCTGGGAGTGGAAATTTTCTGTGACGATTATTTCTTTGCTCGTGATGACCGTTCGGTGGCACTAGAGGGACTCTTTTCCCATGTTACACCCTGAATCGGGTTTCGATAGGGAGCTACTGATTCGAGTATCAGATAACCTTCAGGTTGAAGATGAGGCATTGCGCGCCAAAGGCAATGTAAGCATTTATGGCCAATGACGCGACGAGGGTCCTCCTACCTTAACAACACAGCGACGGATTTTCAGAAGCGATTCTCCCGCCAAATGTTCGGATTCATGACTCTCATCATCCCTCGACAACAAAGTGAAGACCAAACTTGAATACACCCTTGGCCCTCAGACTAGGAAATGAACCTGCCTGTCTGATCGGTGAAGCGAGATAGAGTTGATAGATCACTGTCCCACGCAGTTGCCAAAGCCAGAGCGTGGTAGTATCCACCCTAGGAGGGTCGAAAAGATCCGTTCTTCGCAAGAATTCCATCCAGCATCGTGTATCAAGGGGAACCACAGCAGGCACGTCCACATCAACAACTTCAAACAAGCACAAGTGGAATACGCGACCCGGGAAATACGAGAACGATCGACCAGTCGGGGGCTGAAGGTAAAGGATCCTACACACATCTCCTGCCAGCCGTCAACGAAACGAGGTGATAGGACTGATAAAGCATCTACGGCCATACACCTGTCAACGCAGGTTGCGGCATCTATTGACCGGATCGACTCACAGCAGTAAAGGCTACATTGGTAGAGCAACTCATCCTCAATGGGTATACCTACCAAAGATACACTCCCCAGACCACAAAGGCTCCGAATACCGTATCGTAAGAACCCGTCCAATACAAATCTATCGAGGGTCTCGACCTGGGTATTATTGGAGGACCCGAGCTCCAATAATCGCTTACGAGCTTTGGGTTCACCATGCCGCAAAATCAAGGTGGACGCCTGAAATGCCCAACAAACGTGGATGGGGCTTCGAAACAAGGTACATGGGGCCGTTGATTGATGGAAGGTGGGAAGTCTGTACACACCACAGGTACTGGAGGTCTGGGAGACGCGATGCACAGGACACGCCGAATTTTCGACCCTCTGTCTCCTCCACGTAATCGAGTGCAACTCGGGTCGAAAGCGAAGTATGGCGAAAGAACTGCATGTTTCTCATGAGCGACGCTCAGCTCCCCACTGGTTTATCCCTCCTCGTCCTTAGCGGAAGCTGCATCGAAGGAGAAGGTTGGAGTTGTGACGTCCGGATCGGCTCCCTGAGGTCATCAATCACTTCTGGACTGATATATTCGGGGATCGTCCGATTGCGCGAACCTGTTGGGGGTGAATTATGTTGGACAGTGTGGCGTATTTGTGTAGGGGAGCGGGAAGGGGATACGACCGAGGGGATGAACGAACGGAGTTCTAGGGGGGTGTCCAGACTTCCGGTGTTGCCGCGTGATGAAAGAAAACCTGCCAGGTCGCTTCTGGGGCGTCCGTCCAGATCTGCATGCTGACCCGTTTCAGAAGATCGCATCCTCCTACGAGAAGAGTGACCAACATCTTCGAGTTCAAGGTCCTGGTCATCGCTTGACTGCGTCGGTGTCGATGCCCCAGAATCCAAGGAAAGACGGGCAATGATCGTATCGCGAGTTGAAGGAGCGAAGGGAAGTGTACTGAAAAGCGAAGAGATCTGTGACCTAGTTGGAAGGATGGATGTGTTGGAAGCGGATGGTATGGGCAAAGATGGTAGCATGAAACCCGGTGGCGCTGTGGACAAATGCCCAGATGAGAACCCCGTCGGCAGATCAGGGCGGCGTGAGGTCGATTGAAGAGACCTTGGCAACGTCTGAGAGGTGGAGAAAACGTCTGGAGTAGAAACCGAAGCACTGGTGGTAGGTCGGGGGAAGAAGGATAATTGAGAGGCAGGCACACGGCGCAAAGTAACATTTCCACCGACTCCAACTCCGGTGTCCATCCCACCGTGAGGGATTTGGGTAGACTGGCTCTCAGGCGAGCCTTCTTGAGATGATGAACCGTTCAAGTTGAATTCATCCAGTGAGAACTTGGCCTGCTTCGACTTGTGAATGAACTCAAGTGGTATATAGAGCTCTTGACGAAAGTGGATTGAATCCGTGGCCCAGAGTTGATTCGCCCGACGAAGATTTGCAAGTGAAATGCCGTACTTCAGGGCAACACCGGCTAATGAATCCTGGGAGGATACCTGGACGCCTTGGTTGGAAAGTGGAAAGGGAAACACAGGCAATAATCCCGTACATACCTGGTGGACAATAACCACCTTCTCTCTCTCGGGCTCATCCCACGTAGCGGCAACATCCTCTTGCGCATCATCCGAATCCCCTTGGCTGGTGCTCACATTGCTCAAGGCCCGCTTCAAATATGGACGCGAGTCGCCTGGTGATGGTAAACTGAGTATTGAAGGGGATCCTTGGTTTCCCAGTACCAGTGGGTGTAAGGATGTCGTGGAAGCCGTTGCGACGCGGAGACTGTCCTCAGTTCGTGACCGGGAATGAGAGCTACTGGTAGCCTCAGTGGTAGATGACCATGAATCATGATCGTTCCTTGCTCTCTTGACCGAACTCTCTGATCCCCTCCTTCTGTTTCTCGGCCTGGTTTCTGTATGAGACCTCTTTGGGTTAATCGCTGAGGTGAATGATGACTCGGAGTGCCCGGCGAAAGGATTGTGGTATAGTGAGGGTATGTCATCGTTGGATATCGCAGAGACGGGCATTACACCGTCCTCCGACCGCGTAGGTTACGACGAGAGGTGAAAGAAAGCCAGCGTGATGCCTTCCTCGTCGTTAACGGCGTTGTTGAGCTGTGCAATCTGAAGCTCTTATGGGCGTCTAATATCCCAAACTGATGCCGAGGATCAGCCGACGCGCTGACAAATACCCCGATCACCTGATTGGCGTATGTTCGAACCCCAGAGCGGGCAGATTGTGGCGGATCTCGCAACTTTCTATGATTGCATCTCGTCTCCCGTGAAGCATCCTCGAAGACGTCATGAAAATCGGCGTAGATTCCATTGGGGGCTGTTTTCATACTGCGAGTAACGATTCGTCAGGAAATAAACACAAACTGATTATACATATCCTGACATTTACTACATATCTACCTCTGGCTACCCGTGAAGATGTTCGATGTTCGAAAATAAAATTTAGCATTAACAGGACAACCAAGAAAGCGAGAAAACGTTCCACTCCTGGTAGGTTTCAAACAAGATCAGGCACTCTTGTCGCCGTCGTCTCTACTCCTCTTGTTGCCAACTTGTTGCTGCTGTTGCTGTTGTACGGCACCCGCACCTGTGACACCCACGACAAGACCCTTTAACCACCCGTTCTCCCTTCGCAGGGCTTCGCACTCTTTCTCTAATTCTCCGACCCTGACCTCCAGTTCCTTTGCCTTCTTCTCTAATGCAGCCTCCCTTTCCTTCTTCTTCAACCGGAAACGAGCCGATGCTGCGGTGTTTCTTCTCCGCTTATCCTCGGCAGCGGTGAGAGGAGTATAAGTGTCCAGTGGTTCGTCTACGCCAGAGAGAGGGCTGGTGGGGATTTGTTCGGCAGATGCGGATGCGCGGGAAGTACGTGCCCGCTTTGGAGCGGGAGGCGTGGCTGCCGTGGATGAGGGAGTTTCGGTAGAGGTGGGGGATGGCGGAGACGGGGATGATTCTGTTTGTGAAGGAGGTTTTAAAGTCGCGGCGTGAAAATTAAGTAATTGTGCAAGGGTAGGGGCCGTCGACGACTGGGGTGGTGGGACGTGTGATTGGAACGGGTCTATCCCGAACCCAGCCAAAAGGTTTGCGATATCGAGAGGAGGCTGCATAGGGAGCCCAGATAGATTGAGCAGAGGCTGACCAGCAGTGTTGCCACCATGAAGTTGTGGGGAAGGTATCACCGTCCCCGTGACAACATTTTCGTGAGCGTGAGTCTCAGCGACCTTTCCAATGTCCTGTGCTTCGTCCTCAGGACCATTGTAGTCGACTTCCTTTCCTTCCCTCAATCCCTTTCCTTTCTCGTCAAAGACGCTGCCTTTGGAAGTATCGTCTCGCGAAGAAATAAGGGGCTCGTCGGACTGAAAATTGAGGTTCGTCCAAAGATCCAGTTGGGCGCTGAGGTCAGGGAATGGCGGTACTGATAGAAGATCTTGGTCAGACAAGTAAGGGTTTTGTGGTTGTGGTGGGTGCACGATGTTCAATCCTTGGAGATTAGATGGTGCCATAGTGAGAACTTGAATTCCGAATTGCGTGATCACGGACAGGGGATCGTTGGTTCTTGAAGCTCCTGTGAGTCGTTTGGGTAAGAAATCCTTGGTTTGGCAAACATGAAAGACGAAACAGAACATACACCACCCTCGCTGAGGAGCAAAATGCTCTCTGTGCTTGATTCTTCGTCGAGGTCGGAAGGGAACAAGTTTGTACGAGAGGAAGGAGGGGATAGATAAGACTGGGTGTGATGACAAAGCTCGGAAATCCGCTCCACCGCTCCGTACTCAACCGCCTAAAATGATGGCCGAGAATGGGCACTGACTGCACCCAGCCGCGACAAAAAAAACTTCAGTTCTCGATCATCTTATCATGATCATCCACTGCCCTCATCTGACACTTGTCTGACTCATCCAAAGCCTCAAAGCGGGCTCACTAAGCACAATGGTCGCAGGTTAAAGCTAAAGAATTGGTTGATAAAGTGCTACAACCGTCGGCGGGAGGTGCTCTCTCGATAACGAAGCACCCCCACACGCTTCGCTTTGCATCACCGAATACCGCATAGAAACTCCGAAAAAAGTTGTCGAAAGGCTCCAGTGATCGACGAAAAGTGTGTCGGCGTGACTGTTGCGTCGATCGTCAGCTCGTACTAAAATCACGCCAGAGGTGCTAGTGTCAGCCCGACCAGACCCGACCTCAAAAAACCCATAACAGAGACTCAAACCGATTTGCCTACTCCTTCCCCAGATCATAGCCGACAGACAGTACACATGGAAACCGCAGGTGGGGTCCCGCAACGCAATCCAACACTCAGACAGTCGAAAATAATATCATAGCCAAGAGCATAGTGCTCGGCCTCGGAAAATTGGCGGAGAGGTAAATACTGGTTCGTCTGGGTTTGATGGGAAGGAAGAATCTAAAGGGCTTAAAGTGACAGTGTGGGATATCATGGGGAAACGAGGAGGTCACATTACGGGCTGCCTGCCACACATGTACGTAGCGTGGGAGGGCATTTCGATTCAGTTAACCAGTACGGTGAGTGATGTGCAGGGGTAAGTATATATTGAATGGAAGTCTTCAGTGCACATGCATCGACCCATGCTTGTGGGCCCCAGTGGCTTATATCGGGATTGTGTGAGGGTTAAGTGAGTCGAAACGAATTGTTCCACGTTAGAAAGGAGACGACTATCATTGGACAAGAACTCGTTCCGCCGGCTGGTAATTGGATTCAGTGTCACGACGGGTTTTGCGGGAAAGCAGGAGAGCGCTTGGTAGTCTGGAAGTTGGGGCAGAAAACCTATTGGCTCCTCGTTCATCACGCCTTGACGGGCCTTGCGGGAGAAATGAGGACGGAGAGATCCAACGGGGAAAACGTCTGCTGAGAAGAACGGGAAGCAGATGCTTTCTGGGAAGTGGAATTGCGAACCGTGTGAAAGTGAGTGACTTCAGATTCAGAAACACAGTGACCTGAAGGTGAGGGCACCATTGACGGAGCACGTTGGTTCCGTCCCATAACAACGATAGGGATTACTGCGTCAACGTAAACTGGCGTGGGGGGTAGCCCCTGCAGGGCCAGTCGGAAAGCAGTGAAAGATGCCGGAAACTCGTGCCCTTCGGCCATTCCAGAAATTCATGCGAAAAGGATGAACACCGAAGAGGGTCCAATTTCATGAGAGAACGGAAAATAGGTGGACCCGGGCAATCGAATTGTTCTCGTGTATCACGGATCCATGAACACAAGACAAGAGTTGCGAACTTTGTGGCGACAGAGCTCGAGATTGAAGTGGTGGCGTTTGACTGTGATCATGTTCAAAACAGGCAATTAGGCGCTCCATCTCGAGCGCCGGATCACGCGAGTTCCCGACGCGCGAGCTGACTCAGCAGCGCCTGTGGTTGTTGAACACCAGAACACAGCGCTATTCGCTCACAACAACCTTGACGACTGTCGCTCACCGCCTGTTCACCCATATTCAAAGCTATGGCATCTACAGGTGTCAATGTCCCATTTTTCAAGAAGAAAGGCAAAGGGCGACCAACGACGGCTCGTAAACGATCTGCTTCTCCTCCACCAAGCGTGATGACGTCTGCCGTCCCGTCCTCGTCGAAATCGGAAGTGGTGCTCCCTTCTAGGAAGGCGGCAGGGAATCTACTCAGTGCTGGAACAAAGCGATCCGCTTCTCAACGACAAAAAGATGCATTGGAAGAGGAGGAGGACAAGGTAGACGGACCCGATGTAAAATGGACAGCGGAGGGGTCTCATGCTGGAGCTGTCATGGAAATCATTGAAGGGGATGAAGCGGAAGCACTCCTCGCGAAGAGGCAGAAGAAGAATACTGAAGATGAAGAGGACGTGCCAGATGACGGTCTCTATCGAGGCCAAAAGGCATATAGAAGCCATATCAAGAAGAATCAAGAGGTTCCCAAGGCCATGCGTGTCGGACCTCAGCGTTCGAGTAACAGCACGATACGCACAGTGACTATTATAGATTATCAGCCGGACGTGTGTAAGGACTACAAAGGTATGTTGTTTGCCCTCCGACTCTCGGAGCAAGGTCTGATACATCATTCACAAAGAAACTGGTTACTGTGGTTTCGGAGATACTTGCAAGTTCTTACACGACAGAGGAACATGTAAGTTTGATTGATTGTAGGCCAGCACACAGACCATCTAACTCATTTTGTACTCGCAGACCTTGCTGGCTGGCAGCTTGACCAGTTAGCCGCCAACCCCCGAAGGCAAGCGGAAGAGGAATCAGACTCCGATTCGGACGATGAGGACATTCCGTTCGCTTGCTTGATCTGCCGCAAGCCCTATACGGATCCCATAGTCACACGCTGCGGACATTACTTTGACTCTGCGTGTGCAATCAAGCGTTTCGCAAAGACACCCAAGTGTGCTGCGTGCGGTGCGCCGACTGGTGGGATCTTTAACAGGGCGGACAAGGTGATTGAAAAGATGAAGAAAAAGAAGGAAGAAGAGGACGGGCATGACGACGAAGGGCATAACCCCGATGGTGGCAGTGTCCAGATTGAGGGTCTTGGAGACGACGGAAATGGCTCTGAAGATGAAGACGAATAGGTTTACAGTCCACCGAGCTAGAACATCCGGTATTTGCTCTTCCATCCATGTATTTTTTCGTACCTCCACTAATACACGTGGATCAACCCTGACAAGGGCTCTCTGAAGGGTCTACTCAATCTCCCTGAGTTGAAATCCGTACCTGGGCTCTGCATAGCGGAGTAAGAAGCAGTTGACTATGAAGTCTAGCTCCTTGGAAACACGCGATCATTGCGGACGGCTGGGAGCACCCCGAGAATGCGGTGGGGGACACTACAGTATTGGGCGACCTCCGCGACCGTACTAGGTTTCATTCATCCCGCATTTGGGATGCTGTTGGACAGGCGTCGGCCTTCTGAGAAGCTATGGCCCCTGGCGTTGGCTCGCTGCGTGCTAGTTTCTGGACTCTGATTGTCTCGTCTCTACGTCAGCGTGTTGTCATGTGTCTGGACTGTAGCTCCGAGGTCTATGTCGGGGTATTGCAATAATTCATTGCTTCGCATGCGTTCTTCTATACCGACCTCAGCTGATATTCAACTTTAGAAGACAGATCCCGACCTTATTACTCCGAAATTCCTGAAGAATCCCCCCCTGACTCTTGGACAATTTTTGCGCCCGAATGCTCGCGTCATAACTCCCAAATTTAGTATACTACTGCCACCGATTGTCTGACAGTCATCACTATGATGCTGCACGAACCATCCATCACAGTGACTCCACCTCCATAGCGAATCATGTCTAACTCAATGCTTGGTATACTTGTTGTCCAATTCAGACAAGTCAGCTGTTTTTGGGCCCTGTACATTACGACATTCTCAGAACATGCCTACATTCAGTTCATTGACCCCGATACACTACCGCGAGGGAAGGGATGATTCTTTCATTTGGTTTTAACGACGATCAGCTGATACCCGAGGCGGACGGAAGCGTCCTTGCTCGCACGAGACACACGTCAAACGTCGGTCTTATGTGGAAGTATACCTCACAAAAATGGGTAGAAAATGCAGAGGTTCGTTCCTCATCCTTTCGCAGGCACACGGCTTCTGACCCTGAATGGCTACATTTCTTTTACAGGTTCTGAGACAACGTTGAAAACACAGCACGGCCGTGATGATTGGGAAACCTTGGGTCACTCTCATGACTCCATCGGCGGTTGCAGCAGAACTGTGTGTGTTTCAAGGGCCACTTCGGGTTTTGATAACAAATTCCTCCACGATTTCGTCCCTGGGATATCCTTGGTCGTCATGCATGCGTTTTGTGTCGGCAGGCAACGACGAGTACCCGGGGATTCGTTTGCCTACTTGCGGGACTCGTGGGCGGAGGTATGGGCGTCTTGATATGGCAAGCTTCCGGGGTGGATCCACCGTGATGGACCACGAGTTCATCAGGTAACCTCCTCAAATACAACGATGATAATTATGATGAAAACTAAACTCCTCCGTTGACCTCCTTTCACGTCACCATCGATCATCGTTCCAGCATTCATCCTGCAGTCCTTTCCGGTTCCGATGTTGAGACAGATTCGTAGGCGAGTAAGACTCTATTATACCGGGTTTTAGCCCATTTTGTGCTCAATTAAATGACATGATAGATTCATGTGATCGATATTTTACCGACTCCTCGTTCCATCGGAGGCTTTCTCAACTCAAACTTGGTTCTTCCATGTCTTCTTACCAATAACACCTGCTAGATGGAGAAAATACACCCGCCGATGCCATCGAAGAATCGAGATTGAGTCAATCGGGCATTACTGATGTAGAACAGCGTCCACGACGCCGATCGAGATGTATGCACGAATACAGAACGATGAACTTTGGCTTTAGAGGCGCACGAAGATCGACACCTCCAACACGTTTCAAACTCGTCAACACCTAGACCCATGTTCCGCTTTGATTCTCTTAATCTGTCCAACAAGGCTTATCACCTGCCTGCTCGAGGAAGTTCCTACCAGATGCCATCGCTTCCTCGAACACAACAACTTGACTTGATCGTCAACACGGTCTCCCGGTGAGTAGCCATGAGGACAACATGCAAAGAGATCATCGCAACTGACACTGCGCGCTTTGTAGAATGAACGTTCATTGATATCCACGCGGTTGAATGGGAAAATAGCAACTATAACATCATCGTATAAATCAACAAGTACGCTAGAGGTCCGCAATAGGGAATGGCAAGAAAGGAAAACAACAAAGCGAGAGGATAAGTTGAGGTTGAAGGACATGTGCGGTGAAGTGGAATCTATCTATCTACAGAGCGACGCGGAACATACTACTACAATGTAACAGCGCGAGGAATCAAAGGAATATAGTCCAATCAGGGGAGGTGTGTGATGCTAGGATCCTTGTCACAACCGTTGTCGACGTGCCTCTTGAGCGAATCAGCACGACTGAAGCCTTTCTTGCAGAATTGGCAAGGATGGCTTGGAGGGTGCGATGTGTGGTGGGTTTCAAAGTGGCGCTTGCGATCGTGTGCGCGGGAGAAGGTCTTGGTACATTTTTCGCATGGGAACCGCTCTACGCCCCCTGGTGTGCCAGGAGGGATAGTGATTGTGGTCTGACGATGGGAAGTCTGCTGCGGGTAATCGAATTGAGACGGGAACGGCTGCTGGGACTGCATCGCCGTGTGGTCATAGGCGTTTGCAGGGTACATCGCTTGTTGCGATTGGCCCTGGTACTGGGGGTTGTGCTGACCGATTTGGGTATACCCCTGGTATTCCTGTCTACCCTGTTGCACACCTCTCGTTCGCTGGGCTGGGAATACAATCCCTTGCGAAGTAGAGTCTTGTGCTGTCCCTGTTTTCAGAGTTTCAGTGGGACACTTCTGACATACAAAGAATGATACGTACCTAGGCTGCCAGGATAGGCGTTGTGGGGGAACTGCGCTGCAGAGCGCTGAGATTGGGCAGGAGGGACAAATGTCCCATGGTTTGCCAAACCCTCCATAACTGGTTCGAGGTGGCCATGGGCGTGCATGGCATGGTGGGGGTTGTGGAAGGGGTGAGGGTATTGCTGAGTGGAGTACATGGCGCGGTCGGTGGTGGTTGCAAGTGAACGCTGGGAGCCTCTACGATCTTGGTTATTGTTGTTGTTATTTTGTTGTTGGGTAGAGTCCATGAGACGAGAGAAGGTTGGATGGTGAGGGGAAAGTCATGACTTGGTACCCTGCCTTTATACAAATCGTACCGGAGTTGGCATCAGTTCGATGGTGTGCATGCATCCCGCAAGAAACGGATCCGAGAAGAGATTGCTGGCGTCCAATGGTGGTGAGCACCATGAATCCTTTGACCTTGGAAAGAACAGACCGGGATTTCGGGTCAAGAGTCGAATGAGCTTTAGTCTCTGACAGAGCTTGGAACGTAATTGGTCTGTGATCATTGTGGGATCTAAGGACAGGGAACCACCGAAATTTGGCTTCTATTCCGTCAAAGACACCTGTTTCGAGGTGCGATTGGGGACCGGCAAATTGGTGGCAATGGGAGGCACAACCCATCAAGTTCCGCCTTGAATAAAGTTGCAGGGCTGTAAAACCATCGATGGGCGCCGTCATCTTTTGCTCGACTAGGGTGCAACGTATCCTTGTATTTTTTTTCTTCACCGAGGGGCAAAATTGGAAACGATGTAGTAGTCTATAGTAAAAATGCCAAATATGTCCACCGATTCATCGGGAGATCGGGAACAGCCGGCCGTGGGTCCTCCCGTCTGAGCCTCTCGAGTCTTCTGCTGAGAATCCCATTGCGTGTTGTCCCTCTCATGTCTTGTCTTGTCCAATGTTCGTACCGTCAACCCATATTTGTTTCAGAACTTGACCGATATGGGCCATTCCAAGAATCGTTCCAATCGGCGACTGCGCTCGGAATAACTCCACGGAAACATAAAGTGCCCGTGCGAATCTGTGCCGGTTGTTCAGACCGGTTCGAGCAATTTTTTCCATTAACCTAGCAATTGTATAACATTCAGGTCCTATGTTCAATTCGCAATCCAGTAGTTTATGACAGTGTTCTTGGCTCCTTCAAGGATGTCAAGGAACCAAAAGCCCTTCGAAGGTCATATTGAGCGTTCATGTGAGACTATCTCAAGATCTAACGTACAATCATCTTCGCGAAGTTTCCCCTTGGTAAATCTTGTGAGACACACTTCCAACGATGAGGACACGATGCGTAAAACGTTTCACAGAGAGCCCAAATTGTGCTCGGTATGATATCACACGAGGTACCCATTCTTCGATACAGACAACAGCAGTGGAGTACTCGGCAGAGTTTTAACCTCAACATAATAATTGCTCTCGACGCAAGCAAATCTTCATTAGTGCCACATGGAAGTGTCAGTGAGGACCCTTGCACGTCTCCAACCCTGGTCTGGACGCCCTATCCCGACGACGGGGAATGTCATTGCAATGTCATCCTGTGAGGCGTCACTGGTTTAATTATCGGGGAGGCTGCGCACGATCACTGATCCGTTCAGCGTCTCGACATCCCCTCTCCAGACCACCCTGCCCACGGAGCCAATGGTCGGCGACACCACATGATACCACCAGCATCGGAGCACATTGGATTCTCCAGAACTTCCTGGTGATTCGGATCCGACTACCAGACATACTAAGAAAGGGTATTTGCGAAAAGGACACCTGGATTAGGGGTGGATTAGTGTTGTCTTCTCAAGCTCACTAAACTAAAGGAGGTCATTATGAACCACCAAAATGAGCCATTCATGGGCGGGAGAAGCCATTGTTCTCGATTTCGAATACTTTAAGGCTAACACCAAATCCTGAAGTGATGGCAATCTACGAAACCGACCCTCGCTATGCTGGATCGTGATTGCGCGAGGGGTGGCTCAGAGAATATAGTCTAAGTCCCGCCATCGTCAGCTGGTTCAAGGAGTATGCCACTATAGTCCAATGATACATTGCAGTGTCAATCCCACGCACAGAGTGTTATCTTCCTAAACAAATTTCCAGAAGTTTAGTCTTTGCTTGTTCGGAATCAGCGCAAAAAAAAATGACGAACATTTCAACATTCCAAAGAGGAGAAGCTCGGCTGAGAATGCTATTGTGGAAAAGGCCCTTAGCATGATATCAGATCATTCAGATGGGTCGAGTGGAAGCAAGTGGCATGCAAGATGATTCTTTTGTGCTGAACGGCCGAAACAAATATACAAATATGAAAAATGAGCATGGTGCTCATGTTTCGGGAGGGGTCTGACCGGCCAGGGGGTGGAACCACAATTCGCCTTTTTTGGAACGGCACAAACAACGCCACATAGACGAGTACGCACATGTGGCTGAGTCACGGCGATGAGACCAAGACTTCAGAACCCTTGTTATGGCACCTTTCGATCTCGACGCTTGTATACAGCAATTACTGCAGAAACAACTACTCCATGAAGCACTTTTACGAGAAATATGTGAGAAGACAAAGGAGGTTCTCATGAGGGAATCGAACGTGGTGCACGTCAGTGCCCCGGTTACGGTGGTGGGAGACATTCATGGGTGAGCATTCTCTGTCGGGTTTACGCGAGAAGGGGGATGACTTCTGAGCATTCATTCAAGGCAGTTCTACGATCTCATAGAGATATTTCGAATAGGAGGATACGCACCCAACACGAACTACCTCTTCTTGGGTACGACCTACCCCACATGTGATCTCGAGTGTGAAAGTTCACTGGGTACCGGCAGGAGACTATGTCGACCGAGGACTCTTCAGCGTCGAAACTATATCATTATTGACGTGTCTCAAGTTGCGCTATCCGGATAGAGTACAACTAATCAGGGGAAACCACGAATCCAGAGCAGTCACGCAGGTGAGTCCTGAATTCATGTTTCCCGTCCAATGTCATCAAGGGTGTCCCCCCTCCTTACGCTAGACTTACGGATTCTACACGGAATGTGTCCGAAAATATGGGTCCTCACATGTTTGGACATATTTTACGGATATGTTTGATTTTTTGACGCTCTCAGTCGTGATTGACGACAAGATTTTCTGTGTCCATGGCGGTGTGTACGTCCTTGATATCTACCGCCGAACGATCACCAACCCCAGATCCTGATAGGGCTATCACCATCTATTCATTCAATAGACCAAATCAAAGTAGTTGACCGTTTTCGAGGTTCGTCCGGTGTCAAACTCAAACTCTGTCAGAACATTTGTTCTCATTGTCTTGACAGAAATACCACACGAAGGCCCAATGGCAGACCTCGTATGGTCTGATCCGGATCCAGAAAAAGAAGATTTTGCAATATCCCCGCGGTGAGAAGTTGAATGTTACCATGCGGATTTCATCGCTGATCTCTACCATGAATCACAGCGGCGCGGGATATACCTTTGGCTCAGGAGTGGTATACAAGTTCTTGGAAACCAATAATATGTCGCATATATTGCGCGCTCATCAGCTCTGCATGGAGGGCTTCTCGTCTTTATTCGACGGGCACTTGTCCACGGTCTGGTCGGCACCTAATTACTGTTACCGTTGTGGTAACTCCGCAAGTATACTCGAAGTACGACCAGACGGAGACAAGTTCTTCAACGTCTTTCAAGCAGCCCCAGAGAACGAGAGGGATGGCCCAAGTCATCAGGCCGCTCAAAACGCTGGCGGGAAGGTATGTTGCCCGATAGGGCTCCCAAATTCTCACGTTTGTTTTGGACAGAACAAGCTAACGCTGCTTTGGGTATCGGTTCTCAGCTACCGGAGTACTTCCTATGACCTTGTATGCATAATATCCTACTTTCCTCTAGATGACATGGATCGGACTTTGACTCAAGCTCCACCATTGTGCACATGACATTATCACTCATGCGAGATGTGCTCGTAATTTCCGTCTTTGATCGCTCTCCGCGATTTCGTTAAGGACCTCCACCACATCGTCGATTTTGACATTGAATTACGGGCCTATCCGTGCAACTCCTAGCGAGTATGCTCTCTGGCATGTCCACACCAAGGAAGCTCACAAACTTCCTTTTTATTTTCAAAACAATCACCGATGAGATACGGACAACATTCACCACTGTGCATGAATGGTCGATGGGCAGGCGTGTAGCCAAAGCTAGGCTCGACCATGATAGTAACGTCCGAGGACATCAAGATGGAAGGATGACCCTGCTCATCCAACACAACAACGCTGACCTATCAGGTCCCCAAACGTCGTTTCAATGCCTATATCGGCTCCCTTCCCGTTAGCATCACGGGAGAAACTGTTAAGGTAAAAACGTTCATTGGGAGATAGACACAGAGCTGGGGTGGGTAAGATGCCGACATCTTGATGATAGAGCCACCGCCGCCCCCTTGCTTCCAGGGGGTGTATCTGCATCTCTACACACCATATCGTGTGCGACCCTGAATGCCCACGGTATTAGCGAAATGGTGTCGACACCGGCAACGTAAGACCAATAGCGGGATCAGGATGCATGGGAGATGAGAAACCATTAATGGCGCATCACGAATACACGAAGAGCGCGGAGACTGGTTTTTTTTTGCGGATTATGAATGTAATTAATGGGTCATGTTTGAAGTGGGACCTCATCGATTCATCACTCCATTTCTCGAAACGCAGTTGTTATTACACCGAAATACATGCGTCGTAGAACTACTCTTCCGAAGAGTGGCCTGTTCATCACAAATACCTGCCCGCAAACGCGAGGAGGGGAAGGAGGAATCGGATGGTCGGGGTCATTTGCTCTAGATGAATCTACATGACACGCAGACCCTCTCCTCCCGTAATACTATCACGGCCCCGAGCAGTATGATCGAGCCGTCTGTCGGAGGATAGCAAGTGCAGTCGATTAGTGCTGCCTGCGGCTCGAATTTGAAGCACTAGCCTGCCTTCCAAGACCACAAATTGCTCTTTTCACCTTCCGGCATTGGTGCTTCCGGAGAACTTGCAAGACGGAGCGACAAAAGTTCAGAGCGCCAAAAGAATACCGATTGCGTCGTAATTTGGTCGAGGCGGTGTTTTCCCCGGGGTTACCCCGAGCAAAACCTGTTGAGCGATGAGTTGATGTTGATGTGGGTGCTTGATTGCTTCGTGCAAGGTGGAAACTTTGAACTTGCGCGAAGAGAGCGGTAGAAGCCCAAGAACCCGCGCGCTTCATGTAGGATGGAGATCCGATGGGTGTGCGAGCAAATGTTACAGACGTGGAAGCCAGGAATACAGGAAGCGCCCGTAACATGAAGGCTTTCCACTGCCACCGCCACTCTCGCCATGGCACCTTCCGGGCCAAAAGTATGACCATCACCCCCAGAAGCACGTAAATGCCCCTTGTCACATGTTTTCTCCAACGCATCCACCATAGACGCGCCAAAGTATAAACAAGATCTCGCTTCCTCCGACGTCCGTGTTGAAGTGTTGGTACTGATGAAGATGTGGCATAGTAAACTGGATATCCGAAGAAAGGGTTTAGGGTAGATGTAGGGGCGATATTCAAGTTCATTGGGCGGCCGACCGGTTGGGAGTTGGATCCCATTGCCGGGATATCGGTAGGGGTTGATCGCTGGATCGACAACGCTCGTTGAGCAGCGGCGGAGGCCGATCGCACGAAACAGTGAAGTGGGTCGTTGCAAGTTGGGGAATTGAGGAACGGTAGTTGTCCTCCATAATCTGCGTAAGAGATAGCTGTCAAACTCTTGCCATTTTGGGAGTGGTGATATGGAAGGCGNCGAACCTCTGGGGATCACAGTTGGTGAGAAGTACTCCAAGAGTTCTGTTTGAGTGGGAAAGAACACTTTCGCGAGGGCGGTGGACGGTAATGCCCGTCTGGGTATATGTTCAACCATTAGTGTGATTGGACGACAGAAGCATGCAACATACTTTGCTAGGTTCCAAAGGCCGTTATGAGCCCAGGAATAGTTGAGGACGAAAACTGCGGAGAAAAGGTGAGCAGCGTGCAATGTTTTAGATTGACTTGCATGAGATCATCCCACCTGCTGCAAGCATACCGGGAAAGCGTGGGATGAGTTCATTCATGTACCAAGCTAGTAGGTCGATCTTTTGCTGAACCGACAAGGCCGTTAGAGGGAGTGTTGCAACAGATAAGCAAGATCCAACGACGTACGACACTATGAAAGGAAACACCCTTGATATCAAGAAGGGCCACGCATTGTAATTTTGGACGAAAGCCGTGGACCACCTCCTCCCTATCTCGGTTTAATTGCTGGAGATGCAGTCGTATGAGTTCCACGTTGCGGAGGAGCGCTTGCCTCATATCGTTGGGGCTCTCGGTGATTTCCGCCAAGCGCAAGACGACGATGGGACGACCAAATGGATCTTGTACGGTTGGGGGAAGGCATTGAAGGAAGGAGGAAGGAGCGGCAAAGTCCAGCCGAGGGAGATCCTTGGCACGCCAGGATATGGTGGACCTGAGAGCTTCCAAGGCGAAGGAGGTTGTAAACTTATGCCTCTGAGTCGGACAAGATTGCGTGTGAGGGAGGATACGCTATTCTAGGAACGCACTACTGTACCTTCAGGGTACGGAATATCGAGGCTGTCAAGCGTGAGTGAGACATTGTACGTATTTGGCCAAGAATGAGGGACACGTACGAGTGTCTTCTAACCAACTTCTTGCATCATGCACGTTCTGAGCGTCCATCTGGAGCTCATCCTCGAGAGCTGGCAAGATTTCTTCTAATAAGGTTGTTTGAAGAGCTCGTACGACCTGGAAATTTCTCTCATAAAGAGTATGGAGGGCTTCTATGTGACTTTCGAGTGTCGAGTGTATACTCATTGTCGTCGTCGGTGACCGGGAATGAGGCAATGTTTGCGGTCTTTGAGGGGATTGTGGGGAAGCTGCTGTTTCCACTCACTGTCTGTGGCTGCCAGGATGAAGCAATCAACGAACATGTGAATTCACGCACAAGCCCAAAAGGAGTTAACAAGTCCTTTATTTTTTAGGCGAGTTTTCGAGGTGTTACTTCCAGATATGGACATGTTCCCGACTCGGCAGATTCCACGAATTTTTTCTGTTCTTAAACGCTGGACCGAAAGAGGGCTGCTGCTCTGTATGGTACAGAGAGGGGACCAGGTCGAACAAGGACATCCCAATCGACCTCACACACTGACGCACAGCAGCTCCCAATTGCTAGTCTCGGCGGACTCCTTCCCTTAGTCCGAATCGGTACATGGATAATTTTGTAACTTGGTTTCAATCTCACCATGGTCTCCTGGATCTCTCATGCATGGCTTTCGCCGAGATCTCAGGTCAAGGAAGAGCACTGATAGCTTTGAGAGACATCTCGGTATGTCATTTCTACGTGGCATCAGAACATTCCGCTGGATCCTCCCTTCTTGTTTGACAGGAGGGTCATACTCTCTTCTCGATTCCTCGGGAACTTACCCTCTCAACCCGCACCTCAAGGCTTCCCTCCTTGATCGGCGCTCAATCTTGGAAGAAACTTGACCTTCATACAGGTTGGGTCGGTCTAATACTCTGTATGATGTGGGAAGAGGCACAGGGTGCTGCCTCATACTGGTCCGGATATCTGGGTATACCTCCTTTCCCGAACATATCCGTCCGTCAAACTAGTACTGAGATGAGAGATTGCCTACCAGATATTCTGCCTACCAAGTTCGACACTCCAATGTTTTGGAATGAACACGAACTTCGCGAACTGCAGGGAACCTCCGTGGTAGGTTGGTTCTTCACCTTCTTTTGCCCCTTGTCTTTCTGTCATACCAATATCTTTGCCAGACAAAATAGGTAAAGCCGACGCTGAACGCGATTACACCGACAAGTTGCTTCCTGCCCTCAAAGTGAGTACCCCACTTCTTTCATCAGACCTGTTTTTTACGAGTCATCATCATCATGGAAGCGCAGAGCAGGCCTGATCTTTTCCCACCTGATCAATACCCCGTTCATTACTCACTGGAGAAATATCATATCATGGGTAGCCGGGTACTATCCCGGAGCTTCAACGTGGAGGAGTGGAGGAAGCCTGACGATGACGAGAAGGACGAAGACGAAAACGCCGAATCAGGGACAAACACGAGTTTTCAGAATGCAATGGACGTTGATGAATCCCCGGCCGACGAAACAGAACCTGATCATGCCGAAGAACAAGAGGACAGTCTGTCCCTCGAACAGCTCGTGGAAGCTGATGATGATTCAGAAAGTGACGACGAGGGCGCCGAAGACCCTGGGGATGTAGCCATGGTCCCAATGGCTGACATGCTCAATGCACGTTATCAATCTGAGAACGTAGGTCTAGTTGCAAAACGATGTGGACATTCCGCAGCGTCCGTCTGTTAAGCCTATCTGACCTTTTTGGTCGTCAAGGCGAAGCTGTTCCACGAGGAGCGAGAATTGAAAATGGTCACTACGAAACCCGTCAAGGCTGGAGAACAAATCGTGCGTTTGTTTTTCTCCCGTCCTTTCTGCCCTCTCTTTCGGCCTTTTCGTCTTTCTTTGGCTTTAGAGTGCCAGTGCTAAAGATCCGCCCACAGTGGAATACTTATGGGGACCCCCTAACGCCCACTTGTTACGTCGATATGGTCATGTCGACCTCGTGTCTCTTCCTTCGCCTCTGGAGGGGGAGGGCAATCCGGAGGACGTAGTTGAGATCCGAGCGGATTTGCTCGTCGCTGCTACGCCCTCTCGTGCCACCGCCGACTCTCAAGAACGTATAGATTGGTGGTTAGAATTTGCAGAAGACGAGTACGTGCGCATATCTTATCCCCCATTACTTTCCCCACCTTTCCCCACTCTTCCGGTTCCATCGATTGTCTAACGTCCTGAAAATGATTGGATTTCCCAGCACCTTTGTTATTGGCACTGATTGCGAGTTGCCGAAAGAGATGGTATCACTTGTTCATCTCCTTCTGCTCCCGAAAGCCGAGTGGGAGAAACAACAGAAAAAGTTCAAACTGCCCAAAGGGAAGCCCGATGGGACCGTCCTTCCGATCGTTATTGAGGTACTCAAGAACCGGCTGAGGGAGTACCCCACTTCCCTTGAGGCAAGTCTGAGCCACTACCCCTTTTGATCTCATATCGGTTCAACTCATCCAACTCCAACCCTATAGGTCGATGAAAATCTCCTAAAGGACAATTCTGATGGTCTCTCGATAAATAAGAGACACGCGATCATCGTCCGAGTCGGTGAGAAACGCATTCTACATGGGACCCTCAAGCGCCTGGAAGCCCTTCTTCGCTCTCTCAAACCGGCAGCCACAACCAAGAAAGGAGACGACAAGAAACGAAAGGTAACTACAACAGAAGGGCCAAACAAGAAAGAGGTTCGCGGGAAGAGAGCAAAACGAGGATGATGGGCGAGTTGCTGATGAATGACGACGACCGAACCACGATCATGGGAGCTAGGGACACAGACCCGGCTCGGACAAAGTCGTAGCACAAATTCAGACCCCAGGGGTCTAGTAATAGGAAAAAGGAAGGTCTCTCCTGTCGTACGCGTCCACCGTGAGCGACGAAAACCCCCTACCCTGTGTGCTCCGATACCATCATAGGTCGCTTTTTACCATGTTGTCAACTTGTCACGCCCACCCATACAATCCAAAATTCTTCCCATCCCGAGATGACCCGCTGTGAATTCAAATCTTGACATAGTTTCGGACATAAGCTTGTGGTCGAATGACCTGAACCCGTGTCATAAGAAGGATGGTTTACAGGGGCTAACGATGGGGCGAGACTGGGTGGCGTTAGACGTATTGTCGGCGAAGTGAAATTGTGTGGATGTCAATAATTGCAGAATTGGGAACGGGAAGACCTTCGGTGCCATGAAGTTGGAAGAACCATCGCTGAGGTAATTTGTTTGTGAAGGAACGCAAAAAATGGTATTCGATAGCATTATGAGAAGAGTCCTTGGAGCATTGCAGAGGATGTGGACATGCAGAGAGGACATGGGGAGTTCAATGTACGAAGGGAGAAATTACCGCCGCAGGAGCAGACGCAACTGAGCCAACAAACTCTCCCGCCTGCCCGATCATCAAGAGACCGACTACGACATGTTGAATCAGCGTCAGAAGTATAACAGACAGACCGGAGCACATACCAATGAGACCGAAAAGACCCATGATACTCCCAAACACCTCAACAATGAGGATCTTGACAAACAAATTTGGATCCGCTGCATCTGCTAAGGCTGCGGTTGCACCGGTGATACCAACTGATACTCCGCACAGCAGATTGCAGGCGCCAACTGTCAAGCCTCCCCAGAAGAGTGCGAACCCTACGGTGGAATTATGAGACACCAAGGAACCGAGCAAGAACGAAACTTGAAAATTTGCCTGTGAAATAGTTTTCTCTTGTGTAAAGCGCGTTTTCAGGGACGCTAGACAGTTTGGCAGAGTATACGATTCCGATAATCTGTGTAACTGACTCCTCAGACGTGGCAACCCGAACAGATCATGGAATGTAAACGCACAACTCCGTAGATGGCTACGACTTCACAGAAAATGATGCTTCAACAGTATAAGCATGTCTTGTTTACGGAGTATGTATTGTACGTACCTGATCAAGTTCTTCGTTCTGATTCTCGGGGCCCTTACACCTCCACCCAGAATGGAGGAACCTGTGATGAAAATTCCCCTTCGCGAAGGTGTCAACTGAGCAATGATGACCAGAACTTGGCAGGCTCACCATCCAGCACCGAGTACGCTCAATCCTATGCATAATCCAATGCCCACAGATGCCCACACGTAGGGACTTGTCTCTTCGAGAAAGCGGCCAACATTAAATGCCTCCCCGGAACCTATACGTCATTGACTTTCAGCCTTGAATTCTCCAAAAAGTGACGGGTGAGGGACGCGCCTGTAAACAGCAAATATAGGGCAATTACAATGGTGAAGAATGAAGGGAGCCCGTAGGCGTAGTATGACGAGTACAGGCCCATGATGGTTGGGGGGCCGCAGTTGCGTTGGTTGGATGAAGTGAAGCGGCTTATGGGCGCCTCTTCTTGGTGGCATTCTCCTCAATTTGGTATGTCAGAAGAAGCGCCCACTCCTAGACCGTCTTCAAGTTGTCTTCAAATCCAAGTTTTGCAACACTCGACGCGATTTTCGCTTTCTGACAGCCTCGGAGCGTCCACAGGAGGGTCGCTCTGAATGCGCGTAGGAGAGGCGCGAGATCACTCTGCTCTCCCCTAGAGAGCCGTGTGCGGTGAATGGATAAACATCGTTGAGTGCGGGTTGCGGGTTTGCGGCCGCCTGCATCGCCATCACGTTCACCGCATTCTCAGGTCTGATTTGGATGACCGGATCGCTGAATGTACTTCGAACAACAAGGTATCCACGTCTGACGATTTTGCATGGCCTCTTTTCGCAACCTCGTCGAACCTGGTGAGACCCTTTCCTACTTTAATCTGTTGTGGAAGCATCTGACCACAATATTGGTAGATCCCTTTTGGGATGAACATCGAGAATGGTTGGAGGCACAAGGTTACGTCTTGCGTCGGGATTACCATCCAGGTTGGGTGAAAACTTGGAAATCCGGTGATATCATTCGCTGGGAAGGAAGTGGAAGAGACTCCACTCCTGTCATTGTGAGGCAGCATCTTCAATATCATTATATCACTTCGTTGTTAATGATGATCTTTTATCAGCGCTGTCCGTTCGTCGATGCGGTCAGCACTTCGTCGGGGAGAGCTGTCATGCTCAAGCATGTGGACAAGATAGCCAATTTGTTCGAAGTGGGAATCTCTCTGTTCTTCTCTTCTGGACCTCGGGCGTCCGATCCCCGGAATCATTGTGTCCCGATAATTGAGGTTCTTCAACTCCCGGACAACGAGGATGTTGTGGTTTTGGTTATGCCTTTGCTGCAAAGGTTCTCTGAGTCGAACTTCGGGAGCTTGGGTGATGTGCTTGATTTCCTGAGTCAGCTCTTTGAGGTCGGTTGTCTTGCTCAGCAACATTTGGCCCCTGTGCTCATCATTCATCAGGGTTTGCAATTCATGCACCGGGATCTAGTAGCACACCGGCGGGTAGTTTCAGACCCTTACTTATCATTCATCAACTAACTATCCTTGCAGAGATTGCACGATACTCAATGTCATGAGTGATCCTTACGCGAACCCGAAGAAGTACTACTTTGTGGATTTTTCGCTGTCTAAACAATTCGAAGATAGCAGTTACACATTGGCTCAGGTTGCTCTTGGTGGTGATCGAACTGTGCCTGAATTTGGAATGGACCCAGATTGTTATGACCCTTTCCCTACCGATATCTATTATATTGGTAACCTCATTCAGGAAGATCTCCTCAAGGTCGGATTTTCCGTAAATCACCCGGGCAATGTACCTAACCATCATTCCACAGAATGCGCACAATCTCGGGTTCTTACGTAGCCTTGTCAATGATATGGTTCACGAGGATTACAGGCAACGCCCAACCATTGACGAGGTAATGGAGAGGTTTGTAGAGATCCGTGGCAAAGTATCATCATTCACTTTGCGTTCTCGGGTAATTTGGGGCAACGAAGATCGATGGGGATGGGCCACTCGATCATGCATACATTCGGTTTCCGTAATCAAGGACTCTCTTCTCCGTAGTCTCAGGCCTTGATTTCGCAGTCCAAATTTCTGCCAATGTACATTGGGTGATACCGTTGTGAGAGACGCCAACTCCGACCATAGGTTTCACCCTCCCGAATATTACTCGTATTTGTTCAGTATCATACATTGTAACTTCAAGCTGGTGTGCCAACGTTTCAACTTGAATGATCTCTGTTCTCAACACCTCACCCGATGATCGACATGGAACCCTTAGTTGGGGTTAGGGTTACCCCCGTCATGTTCAGGCGGAGTTGTCATAGCGCAAGCTTCATTTTGTTTCGCGTCTCCCATGTACCACCTTTTGAAAGGCCTTCACGAATATCTCACAAGGTTAGTTAATTCATCAGGAAGTCCTCGAATTTCATTGATATCCGCCTTTCCCCAGGAAAGAGGAATTCTCAGTCATCATCATCGGACTTGATGGCGCTGGAAAGACAGTGAGCGTAATCTGCAACCTTCGGTTGACTCAGCGTTGACGCAAGGTATCAGACGTTACTCGAGAAGATCAAGACGCTGTACAATGATACACCAGGTCTGACACCGGACAAGATTGCTCCAACCGTCGGGCAGAACAGTGAGAACTTTCGGAACGGATGCGGGGAATTTGTCTGACCATTTGCCTGACGACAGTGGGTAAGATATCTTTGCCTTCCACGATCCTGCAATTTTGGGACCTGGGAGGACAAAGAGGAATCCGCTCGATATGGCATAGATACTACGACGACTGCCACGCTGTTGTGTTCGTCATTGACGCCGAAGACAGGGAGAGGCTGAGCGAAGGATGGGAGGTCTTTGGTACGCAAGTCCACACAGACGTTATTTGCGCGTATACAACTAACGGTGTGCAAGGGATATAAGATTCTGTCCTCACTGCTCCCCAGATACTTGGCGTGCCTCTCCTTCTACTTGCAAACAAGCAAGATAGTCCCGAAAGTCTCTCGGTCGAAGAAATTCGAAACGATTATGAGGACTGGCAGAGACATAAACGCGATAGTGCTCGGAGGAATTCGACCTACGGGGAGGAAAGTTTGAATGAACACAGAAGGGAACGCATCGCTAGCTTGGACGTGATGGGGGTCTCTGCATTAGAAGGGTGTGCATCCATTCAATTCGTCAGACCTGTCCTTCATGAACTAACCCCCGATCGTTTTAGGACCGGTGTCCGTGCTGCAGTTGATTGGTTATTCATACGAGTCCAGAATAGCCGCAGAAGGTGCGAAGATCATCGAGCGCACCACATATGTACTAATAATACTCCATCTCACAGAGAAGAGAATAACCAGACTTAGTGGACCTCAATGTGGGGTGACCGCGCAATTCCGAACTTTCTCGTGTAGGGAATCTTCTGTTCGCGACTGCCCCCATCATATACCTTTCCTCCTTCCGATACATTGTACTATACTATGGCATACTCCGTATATACTGGATTTTTAAACCAAATGTTGTGGTGGTCGGGGCCTAGACCGTCGTCGTTGCAGGGTGGTGGCGCAGAGCATATAATTAAGCGCGCATACAGTTGGCTGCGGTGCGTGCCTTGGCATGGCTTAATGAACGCCTACATTCTCTACGTCGATGTCGAGAGCGAGTCCAGCAAGGTATTCCCATCTGAGAAATGATGGGGATGAGGATTCGGAGCGTTTCGAGTATGTTTTCACCAATCCGTGCTTTCTACCCTTCATCTGACGGACACGTACCAGACGATATGAGGACTTCACAACTATAGGTGTGTGTTTTTCAAGTCACAGGGAGACAACGACCATCAAGTGACCCTCGGAGTTTTTTAGACTGGATACAGGACTCAGTAATAGAGAGGAATCGCCGGCTGCGGACTGCTCGGGATTATCGCAACGACCGTGTCGGGCCTGGAAGAGGCGCAATTCTTGTTTGGTTATGGCTTCAGTTTCGAAAGATTTTTGGAGCAGGACAGAGTTGGTTCGTAGTGAGCCTTGTCGGTGAGCAACACTCTGCCATTCTTCGATGGACTCTGCTCAATTGAGTGCTGTTTTCTGTGAAACAGGAATCTGTATTGGCGTGAATGCCGCACTCATTTCTATCGTGGCGGAATGGTTGTCAGATATCAAGATGGGATATTGCTCGGATGGATGGTGGCTTAATTCACAGTTCTGCTGTTGGGAGATTGAAGGAAACGACGACGAGATATGTGATTCGTGGCACCCTTGGAGTACGGTGTCGCCAGCCCGCTGGGCCATATATGTTCTCTTCGCTGTGGGTCCCTCCTCTATGTGACTTTGTCGCAGGGCTCATATCATAACTGCGTTCATCTTGCAGACTGCCTTCTCATTTACTGCTGCACATCTCGTGCGTTCTCTAGCCAAGTATGCTGCAGGGTCCGGTATATCGGAGATCAAGTGTATTCTGGCTGGGTTCGTCATGAAGGGTTTCCTTGGGTTTTCGACATTGGCTATCAAGAGCATCACTCTGGTGTGTCGACGCCCTTGAGCGACTCCATTTGAATATACACTCATGAAACTCAGCCTTTAGTAATCGCGTCGGGTCTTTCAGTGGGTAAAGAGGGTCCTTCCGTACACGTTGCGTGCTGTATAGGATATGTTGTTGCTAGTCTTTTCCCGAGTTTTTCTCGGAGCCAAGGTGAGTCTTCTAATTCTTTCGTTGCTTTCTTGGCTCGAATTTCAACTCATTCAAAATCATAGGGAAAATGCGCGAGGTCATCACGGCTTCTAGTGCGGCTGGCGTTGCCGTGGCTTTCGGTTCTCCCATTGGAGGAGTGCTATTTTCGATAGAGGTTTGTTCGCGATTTGTTTTCCATAGAGAGTGTCCTAATGGCCTTCACAATCTTGATAACTCAAAGGAAATGACAAGCAATTTCAGCATCAAAACGATGTGGAGGAGTTTTTTCTGTGCTCTCGTTGCCACTGTAGTCCTCTCTGTGAGTGGCATCCATGATTTGAATACCTGATGTTGTGTTGAATCACGTCTTCAGATCATGAATCCATATCGTAGTGGTAAACTGGTATTGTTCCAAGTCACTTACGATCGTGACTGGCACTTCTTTGAGATTCTTTTCTTCATCGTCCTCGGTGTGTTTGGTGTAAGTCAGCACTTCGATACTCGTCCATTCTCGACATTGATCAAGGTTTAGGGTCTTTATGGAGCATTCATGGTCAGATTTAACATGGCATATGCTGCTTTCCGCAAAAAGCATCTGGCAAAGTTCCCCGTCTCGGAAGCCGTGACTTTGGCGACTGTTACTGCCATGGTTGGGTATTTCAATCGGTTCATGAGAATCGACATGACCGAGAGTATGTCTATACTATTTCGGCAATGTGACGGCGAAGGAGACTATGGTGGCCTTTGTCAGTGAGTCAAATGGGTTTCAATCTGTGCTATCGGCTCTAAAATACCCTCCTAGATCCTCCTTGCAATGGCCCATGATCAGTTCACTACTATTGGCGACCATCATCCGCATGCTCTTCGTTGTCGTCTCTTATGGATGCAAGGTCCCCGCAGGCATTTTCGTTCCCTCCATGGCGATTGGAGCCACATTCGGAAGAATGATAGGTATCATGGTCAAGGCCTTGAATACGTGGGCGCATTGCAAACGGTCCTCCAAAAAAATCCTCGCTGACACGATTATAGTGCATACCCAAAAGCTGGGATTTTTTCGGTCTGCAAACCCGATATACCCTGTATCACACCTGGTACATATGCATTTCTCGGTGCAGCTGCCGCTCTGAGGTACGCCCCTAGTTGATATTGTTTTGCATTGAGGTGTGCTGATTGTCATTTGGAAGCGGTGTGATGAGGATCACTGTGACTGTCGTTGTGATTATGTTCGAGCTAACTGGTGCCCTGACGTATATTCTTCCAACAATGGTACACGGATTATTGCATGGAGTATTCACTCGGCTCACATTTCTTTCGTAGATTGTAATCCTGGTGACTAAAGCAGTCGGTGACTTCCTTGGTACTCGAGGGATTGCAGACGAGGCCATTCGTTTCAATGGATACCCATTCTTAGAAAATGACGAACATGCATACAACGTTCCTGGTAAGATACGCTCATTCATGAGAACTCTGTCATCGCCGAACTCAATTTCTCAATAGTCTCGAGAGTCATGAGAAGTCGTTTGGTTACTTTACCTGCGACAGGTCAAACAGTTCGTGACATCCGTAAGCTTTTGACCCTTGTCACACGTACCGATGCTTAATCCTCTCTATCCTCCCCAGAGGAACTCATATCTAGTGCAGACGTCAAGGGCTTCCCCATAATCTCAAATGACTTGAAGCGCACACTTTTGGGTTATATCGAAAAGAACGAGCTTCGTTATGTTATTGGTGCGTGAAGTGCTCGAAAACATGCACGTGGGTATTGACATCGACCTCAGACAAAGCGAAGAGGTTACAGGATATCACATTGAATACTCTTTGTTCTTTCGCTCCGAGTCCTGTTGATCACGATGATGTTGAAATCCCCGGAGTAGAGCCGGGACCAGGAGTCGGAATCGACGAGGATGTTTCAACAGAGATTATAGATACCACTGCTTCTGCAGATGTGTTGTTGCTCTGGCCCTGGGTGAATCAGGTTAGTTCGTCTCAGAAGGATCTCTTCGTACGCGCATACTAAGTATCATAATACCCAGACTCCACTGACAGTGTCACCCCAACTACCCTTGGAGATTGTCATGCAATTATTTAGGCGTATGGGGTGAGGATCTACCGTATCCGTCTCGTTGCAATATAATTTCTAACCTCTTTCTTAGCCCAAGGGTTATTATTGTTGAGGATCACGGCTCTCTCGCTGGCCTGATAACAATCAAGGACGTCCTACGATTCACAATCGCTGAGGAAAGCTCAGGATCCGCGACAAAATGGGACCACGAGAGGTTTGAGAACCTGATGGAGGAAATATGGACTTGGCTCTGCGATTTGTCTATCATTATCAGGTCCAGATGGCGCAGAATGTCTCGACGATAGAATGCGGACGGGAGAAATGTCACCATTAGCCTTACGAGCTCTGTGCCTAATTTATTGAGTCGATTTTTTTTACTACTTGGAATTGCGGCATCATTGAGTTAGTATCAAGCACTTGGATGACTCGCAAGTTTCCCCTGTTCAAAACACATTTAATCCAGATCCGTCATCGTGGTAGGGTCGAGCTGGTAGCCGAGGCGGAGGGACCCCTTATGGACATGGGGTTTCAAGTTTCTGACTTTGATTGGCGGATTTGGAGCGCCAAAGCGCACTTCCATTCAGGCTGAGGCTGGAGGTTGAACAGCACCACCATGTCGACTGCAAGTAGTGTCCAGCGCGACTTGCCCACAATTGGGGCAACGCCATTATCGAAGATCTTTTTTCGAGCTCTGAAGCGAGAGATCGACTTGGTACGCAAATTTGCTCTGGCTTTTCGACACTCTCATTTTTACATCACAGCATAGGCAAGGGCTTGGAGAAGGCGAAAGGATACGCTTCCCATTTCTGATGGGTCTCGAGGGTGGATGAAGCTCGCTCAAAAATTGCAAGACCACGACATCTCGACCATTGGCAGTTACAAGGAGGACATCGATACTCTCCTCGTTTTTGTCAGTCACATTATTCAAATCGCTATGAGGCGTATGGACTGAATCACTTGTTCCACAGGCAGGGTTATTCTCCGCGGTGCTGGCCACATTTTCGGTCGAATCCTACAAGCTTCTACAGCCCGATTTTGCTCAGGCATCTGTCATCATCTTGTCACAGATATCCCAACAGCTCAACAGTTTTTCCATCAATCCTTCCTTCGTCAACGCCTCGCAGCAAGTGGCACCACAGCTACTCACATCCTTCGAACCCTCTCGATCTGTGGTGCTCATCAACGTATTCTGGTTTTTGAGTCTTGCGTTCAGTCTGGCGACGGCTTCCCTCGCCATGTTGGTCAAACAGTGGCTCCGTGCTTATCTCTCCAACGACAGCACGTCACCACAGGCCCAAGTCCGCGTCCGTCACTTCCGCCACAATGCCCTTCTCAAGTGGAATGTATTCCAGATCGCCAGTATCCTCCCGTCTTTCCTTCAGTTTGCCCTCGCACTGTTTTTCATCGCATTATCGATCTTTCTCCATCAATTCCATCGCACACTGTGGATTGTGGTTACCATGGCAATCGCCCTATGGTTTGCATTCTATGGATTCGTCCTCAGTGGACCGATATTCGCTTCAAGTTGTCCATACAAAACCCCCTCTCTCGACACATTTGTGGATTCCCTTCGCTACTCGCTTCATCGCTTCCTCAGGGGGTTTCTCCTGAGCTTCCTCCCTTCGAACCTAGTATCCATCGAAACGACTCAAGAAAAGGAGATACGAACAACTACGGAACACGATGCTGACATATGGAATCGAGCGGAGACTATCTTCTTCGACGACCAACTCGTCAAGGACACCGTTGCCGTTTGGTTCGGCAAGGCGAAGGGCTCGCACGTTCTACAATGCGTTCAAGAGATGTTCAGGCGCAGGGAGCCCAGGGATGAACCCCAAAATCTCCCAGATCATGGACACGATTCTGTGAGCCTTGTTTTGGTGGATGGCATCATGCGGGGGATAGAATCACAAGCGGGGGAGCCAGAGAAGTTCCAGTGGCATCAATGGATGGCTCAATCGTTCTGCATTTTGGCCGACGGTCAAAGATTTTGTAGCAAGGAAGGAAGTGAGCATATGGGCGATTTTATTTTTGCCATTATACGACAAAATTGGCCAATCGCGACGAAGCTATTGCGTTATCGGCATGGCATTTCGTTGAAGGCTTTCGTCAGTGTTTTTAGAAGGAGATCTTGGGATGGATTTCATGGTACGTCCTTGGTCAGTTGCTTGAACCTTGTGACATTTCACTCAAGTCAAATTGCGCAGCTGATCCTGATGAATCGTGTTGCATCTTTCGTAACATTCTTGACACAAGTGCAGCTCTACTTGCTAGCGGTCCTCTTTCGGGAGATGAACAGGATGATCTAATGGGCCCAGCAAACCCGTCGGAGCTGGACTTCTCAGCGATCACCGATGCTTTACTTGTTTGTCTGCGATACATGCCCAAGGAACATCACGACAGCGACTTGATATCGAACCTCGCAGACGAAATCCACAGTACTATTGACCAGTCGATGTCGGTTTGTCAACGTTGGATATCCCGCGACGATTACAAGGCTCCCCTGGGATACTCAGAAACCTCTGGGTGGAGTGATGTCACGTCAACTATGGAGGGCATTATCACGTCCCAGACTTATGATGTGCCTACCCACTGGACAACGGCGTCTGAAGAATTGCACCGTCTAACACTTGCAAAATGGTAAGCGACCGTAAATTGTTATGAGTGAACAACGTATTGACCATCTGGCACCTTCATAGTGAATTCTAACGAGTAGTAATTGCATTGATGTTCCGGTGTGCCATCGCATCGACAAGTCGAGTAGAATATCGTCGTCACTGCTCAATGAATGTAAACCCTATTAAGTCTGTAATTACGGAATGTGCATCAACCTCGTGGACGGGGCAGGGGATCACGAGCAGACAGGATGTACATAAATGTACGGGCATAGAATCCAATTTGTTCCCCAACTCCCCAACGCTTGGGTCCAAACTGGTTGAAGTGGTGAAGACGGGAACGCAGCTTCCACCGAGAAAGACCTCGTAAAATGTCCTCGAAGCGCTGGACAACTATGTCAATCGTCGGTCTTTTGGACGGGTCGATCTGAACCATGTCATCCACGAGGGGTTGCATGAATTCTAAGCCTCTGGATTGCTGAGAATGTGTGATGAGTGTACGCCCAGTGAAACTAAAGCACAAATTACCTCCAAGAAAGTCTCTCGTATCATATTACCAAGATAGTAGATATCAGTGGGGAAAGGATTAAGTGGCCCAGTGTCGTCATCTTGAAACTCGGGAACGGTTTTGTCCCCACCTCGGATGACATCTTCCAAAGGCTCGGCGTCCGCTGGATCGTACTGACGGGACAACCCAAAATCAATGAAGAAATATTTAGGCCGGCTCGCCATTCGTGAGCGGTATGGTGCAGGACGTTTTAAATCGTGAGTCGAAAGAATGGCTCTGGGATGATACCCATGAGGAAACATGTGCTGCGGGTCCATCATGATGTTGAGTTCCATGCAATCGCTGATAGAAAATCAATGAGTTGCACGAGAACATGAAAAGGTCCACGTACCGATGGGCCACATGACACTGGTGCATGAATTGAAGCCCCTGCGAGAAATGCGTAGGTAGACTGGTTTGAGGGAAATATGTGAGGACCTACCTCGAATACTTGCCGAAAAAATTCAGCAGCCTCCCCTGCACTCTCCATTAAGGGTTTATTGAGTTGCCGAAGCAGAGGCGTTACAAGTATAAGAACGTCTGGTTCATCTGGAGGGCTCAGAACTTCCAACAACGGACAACAATGATTTCGAGGATGGGATGCAAGGGGTTCAGTAGAGAAAAACTGCGAGATCTCAGCTTCATGTGGATGGATCGACTTTTCAACAGCTTTGAGATTGACGATACGCCCAGTCGACGTTTGCGTGGCATCTATTCGAGCGCTTCCCTGAAAACCTTCAAGTCAACATATTGTGCATGCAAAGTAAGGTCGGTGAGAATACCATAAGGAACATTGCATCTTCAGCTGTGACATCGTAGTTCTCGAGGCTTCCCCATGACGGGACCCAATCCTTGCGGTAGCGAGGACGCAACATATAACCTTGCTCTGCGAGCCAAGGCTGGCGATTACGCCAAACGATTTCATTAGGACCGAGGGACCCAGGAGAGTCGCCCGATATCGGGATACCAAAGCGTTCACAGAGGTCGGACATAAGTCGATGTTGGTGTGTAGAAAGGAAGGCAAATGTCGCGAGGGTGGCGAGTTCAGGCGTGTGCAAGAAGTCGTTCGTAAGACAGGGGCGGGTGTTAAGTTGATATCCCCTGCCTCATAAACAATAGACAAAAGCAACGGGCCTATATACCATCTTCTGATCGGATGCCCCGAACTCAATTGGGGAATGGGTCCATTGTTGATGCTTGTGCACCCGGGCTTCTAGACTCCTTGGTAACTGTTCATTCTTGCACCAGTGGAGTCTTGTGTTATGATGCCCTAAGTCCAGCCATGCTTGTGGTTCGTTATTCAGTGGCGAGGGTGGTATGGACACGAGTTCGTGAGGCTGTGCTTCTACACTATAGGTCAATTTGCTGAGATTGGCTCTGCATCGAGTACAGCATCGAGAATGAGGAACCAACAGGTCGTGGTGGGTCTGCGTCGCAAGGAGAGGGACGTCGAAAAACAGGAATAAGCGCCGTTCCGAGTGTGGCGATCACTCGATCTCCGAGTCATCGAGAGGTGTATACCATGTCTTGTTCCTCTGGTAAGTGCTCATTCTTTGTCTGTGTAGCAACATGACCACGATGGTGAATAGCACTGATCCTCATTGAATGACGACCACATATTGTACTCGAAGAAAGAAAGAAAATTACCCGTGACACCCTTCGAAGGCGTTGTGATGACACTATGATAACAGGTAGACGAGACGATTGATCCATCATCCACAACCTGAATATTGGTTGCTTTCATTTCCCCGCAACTAACTACGCACATCGTTCAGTCAATGTCTAGACGACGATTCTAGATTATCCCGAATCGCTCCTTGAAGCCCCAAAAGCGGGCTTGCGGCAATTTGAATAGTCAAACCGTAACCTCCGACAGGTAAACGCTGTAATACACGCACAGAAGTCTATGACCAAGCGTTGAATATCCGACATATCAAATCCGTTTTCATACCCAGACGGCATTTTCGAAAGATATACTGAGGTGATCGGCAAGTCTGGATAAGTACTGGCGATATCCTCGGAACAGGATCCGCATTTGTCTGGTACGAGGCATAAAACAAGGTGGCCATGGCTGCAGAATTGCAATCCCCATAGTTCTAGGGACGGGGCTCCTCGGGGTCTTGACTCCGAAGCAGGTGCCCTGATTTGGAATATAGGCGCTTGGTCCCCTTTTCGGGCGTTCAGATATCCGAATGGCAGGCGAAGTCGATTCACCTCGCAGAGTTGCTTGTTTGGTAATTCTCGGTAGCATGATATGTATAGATGCAATATCCCTCGCATGGTCGATATGTAGTCACGACATATATGTTGAGCCTCATGTGCGTGTCGTAGCAGGAATAAGAACAAATATCTATCCACGAGATCTCCGCGTTCGTCAGATAGAAAAAGGTGCGAAGTACATTACGTACATCTGTCAGAATTCGAGTACGTCGTACAATAAGAACGACTTAACATGTACAAAAACTCAGTCAGTTTCGTCTTTGTTGATATATTGACGCGCAAAGAGCATACCATTGTGTATCCTTTCTTTAGGAGGTCGATCAGGAAAGTCAGAAGTTGACAACTTTTGACTTGTGAGCTGGAACTTGTCCATATGGTTTGATGGTGCCTGTGTAGGCCCCAACTTTGACGTCCTGAAGGCGTTTTCTCCGCTGGTCTCCTTTCTCTTCCTTATTCAACTGGGTGGAATTTCGTTTGTAAGTATGGAAGTCGTCTTCATCTGCTCCTGCGTCTCGGCCGGTACCGAGAAATAAGGTGTTAGAGGCGACCTCTGAAGCCATCATCAAAATTCGATCCACTTCTCATGGGGGAGTGATTGGAACATACCGTTTTTCCGAAGGTCACAATCTTTAGCCAAATGGGTAGTTTTGCTGCACAATTTACAACAACCACCGTTGGGATAGATACCTTTCGATTGATTTTGTGGACATGCAGATGCCAGGTGCCCTCTGCCTGCACAGACGAAGCACGAGGCGAATGGAAGGGGATTTTCTGGATCTACAGACGCCTTGCATTTCGAGAGATTATGCTTCTTTGACCCGCATCTGTAGAATGGCTCGATGTCAAGACACGGAATGAGGATTTGATACCCACCTGTAGCAGATACCAACAGCAGTATTCGTTCCTCGTGCTCGAGTCCTCGAAGGTCTCGATCTCCCTGCTTCATTAGTCGAGCTTTCCTGTGTGCTCAGGGCAGACGGACAGTCTTTCGCAGCATGTCCTTGTTGTCTGCAGGCATAGCAGATAGTATCCGACATCCTGGAATCTTGTCGCTTGAGCCTCCTTCGTTCCGAGGCAAATTTTCGGGCTTCTGATGCTACCTGGGAGTATAAGTGAAGATAGCCAGGGCCAGGAGAGATTCTGACCTTTTGATGACTTCGCTACTGCCTTCTTTGATGACTTTCCAACTTGATGCTCTACGTTCGACTTGTTTGATGCCTCCTTGAACTCCCTTTTTTTCCTCTTCTTCGGTGATGCTTCGCCGCTTGCGTTCATAGGTAGCACATCTCGTGGACTGGGATCTTGGCCATCTCCTTGGGCATCAAAACCTGCTTGCAGGTATGTTCGTTTGAGGCCGACATTTGCGTAGCGAGTCATGATTGCTTTGAAAATCCAGAAGGTCACGAACGAATTCAGAACATGTTTGAATCAATCCGAAAAAGCCTGGGAAATAGTTTTAGCGCTGTGGCTGAACCGTCAGCCACGGCCCACCGTGATTGGTTAACTTGGAAAAGACGGCGCTGCGAGCACGCCCGGAATCCGACCCGCGGATCACGTGCCCCCCATTTATGACATCACCGGCACAATGCCGAGGCTCCCTCAGTAGTTTTACAGAAAAATAGATTTCTTGATGTTTCCTCGAGCAAATTCACTCATAATTCACGCGTGTTTGTAGCATAATCGATAGCATTTCGACTGAGAACACAACAACAAAGCAAAAACAACAATAGCTAACCGCGGGAACCTCTAAATGTCTCTAGATGTCTCTAAATCTCTCATGTCCGTCTAAATGTGCAGTATTTCTCTTCAGAGGTGTTCTATAGATCCCCAGGGATTCGTTTGGCAATCAAGAAAATATCATTCTCAGATCACAGATAGCAAGGAAACACATCGACAGCGATACGACAACAACGATAGCAACGATAGCAAAGTCCGGATCACCCTCTATATCTCTAAAAACTCTGTAGATCTCCTCTAAGTCTGTAACACCTTTGTTTCGACTTCTACACGCTCCCATGAGGCCTGGGGAACGACTCCAGACCTAGGGTAAAGTACTCACCAGTTCCAGAGTCCGCAGACCATCCTCCACAGCCTCTGCATGAAGGACTGAGCCTGCACTGGCTCCCGGGGCAAAATCCACATCTGAAACGCATAAATGGGATGCCAGACGCGTTCAGAACGAACTCATAGTCTCCCAGTTGTTGTTGTAGCCCCAATTGACGTGTTGACCGGGCTTTTGGGGAGTCAGTACCATTTTCTGGTCAAGAATGACAAACTTACTATGTAGGGACCCAAATACATCAATGGCGGCCCAGCTGGCGCAGCAGGGGGTGCCTGGGGTTGTTGTAGTGGTTGGGGAGCAGCCTGGGGTGCGTTCATGACGAAAATTGGGGTGTTGGGATGAAAAAAGGAGTCTGTGGGGCGCAAAATGGGGGGGAAGAGGTGTTGGGAGGGTCCTGAAGGTTGGTATAGAAGCGCAGCTCGATTTGGCATGTTTGGCGCCTAGTGGCCGAATAAGGAAGCTGGTCCTCAGGAGCCTGAAGTGACGCCTGTGATGTGATATCGTCATATAGGGTGACTGAGTTACTTCCCTGTCACAGAAAAGGCCAACCTGGACCCCCTTCCCTTTTGGGACGTGATGTGACTACCTGTAATGTGATGTCGTCACAGGGGGTGATATTGTGAGCTCCTTGTCACAGAAAGGCCCAGGCCGGCTCCCTTCCCTTTTGGGGTGTTACTTCGTCATTGGGCATGACATAATGACTTGTGGGGACTTGCCTCTGATCCGCAGGGCCCTTCCGGACCAGCTGCCCTTTTAGGAAGCAAGAAGGATGGGCGATTTAGAGGCCGTTTCAAGTGTTTTGAGTTAATCTTGGGACTTAGAAGGGAGAATGGCGGCCCTGGGACGTAACAGAGCAAAGGGGCTAATAATTGAGGATATTTGCGCGCACATGACTTAGATTTATCGATATTCTCGTCATTTAAGATACATTTCTACTGAGATTGTGATAGGTAGAGTCGGATGGGAAGAATTCGATGGCGGGCGGGGAAACCGAGCTTGGCATTGGGGTCCGCGGCAGTGCATCGTACGGTTCTTTCGCGCGGAGGCCTTCAGGGAGACCGAATCATCAGTGGAATCATATAATACGACCCAGAGAGATCCGTCAACTCTGGTTTTCAACGTGAGTAACATGATATGGAACAGGATTACAAACACGTACGGAGGATAAACAGGGAGCTGTTCCTGTGATATAAGATTGTTATTTCCGGAGCGCTGAGCCAGGTATCAGACTACAAGTGCAAGATTACCATGTAGACCCACATTACATGCAGATGAGGATCGCCTCGTCCTTGGGATTCAACCACAACTTGCGTCCCTTCGGTCATCGGGGTGCTAGAGTCTTGGGGGGACGGAGTGCCATTCCTGGAGGAGTGATGTCAATACAGGACTCGTACGACAACCCAGCAAGAGTGCTTACATGGACATGTCCGAGGAGGAGCCCATGTGTGAACGTGAACACTGGGCGGGATTTGCGAGTTACCGAGGCTGCTGATGAAGCAATTTCTCAATGTTATTTATTGAAACCAGGGCTTTTCCCGGAGTTCCTGGCGGAAGACGTCGGAGTGACAGTAATCGGTGATTGGGAAATGAGAGGCTACGACGGATACAGAGTAGTATTCAAAGGCTATAATCGGCCGTGGATAGCTATGATACGATACTCGTAACCACTCGGAATTGCGGTGCGTGATCTCAAACGGAAACCATGGTAGTCTCTGTCCCGTTGATAGTGGAAAACGAAGTCAGAACGAAGGGATGTGGAGGTGGAGTGTGTGCGATAGGCGCATTCAAAGCAATTCCCAAAGAAAGCTCCCTGCTGCTGGCCTCCCAACATCTCTCCCACCCGATGCTGATTTGCGATATGGTTTCGGATAAAGGCTTCTTCGTAGATGTTGCAGAGGTCGAAACGGCCGTGGAACTCCACCCTAGGCAAATAGGACTATCAGCGGATGTTCAGATCGGCAGGAGCAAGTAGAACACACCTGTAAGGAAGCAAGCCATCACTTGGGAGGCTGTCGCCGTCGTTCGGATCGAGTTCTTCACGGACGATAATTCTGGAGGCGAGAATATCAGCGGAGTTGTAGGGAAAGAGAGCCAATCGCAGCGTACCTGAGACTCCCGACGTTCCAGATGAGCATGATTAGATACGAGGAATGGAGTTTGCAAGGTTGCTTTCCATCCCTTTTGTACGATCCAGGAGTGGGAGGAGTTCGGAGTCCTCCAAGGTTTGGTTCAAGTCGGCGACGTGCACGAACGATCCAGGAGATAGGACAAGTTCGGCCTCCGAAGTCGAGCGTTGGGGTCGACGGATGGAGTTCGCAATCCGAACGTTGCGTTGGGGAAACGATACGGACTGACGAAGGATTCCGTCGGAATACAAACATAGGACGGAAGATGTCTTGATCATCGTTTGGGGCGTTCCGAAACCATATTCGTCATGAGACCGCCGCACACGATGCGTTGGGGAGGATTGGAGAGCGAGCGATAGCGCACTTTCCAGGCACGTTGCGCGATAACTTTCCTTGGATTGCGATTTCTCGTACCAGGCGCAAGGGGGATTTGCACAAGCCAAGTCTGGAAAACAATAAGACCAGTTATCTTTTGGGGCAAGGAGCGCTCATAGTGGATAAGGTTGAAGCTAGCATAATCTGTGTATAGGTTAGACCCGTTGCAACACAATAAGGGAATTGCAAACTTACCATTCCAATTGATGGCAGACGAAGCCTCGAGGCCTTTGACGCCCCATCAATCGCGCCACTGATTCCCAAATCCAGAAAGCAAGCACCTAGTTGATTGATTTGGAAGGTGAACGAGGACGCTAAGTCCAGCTCAGGTTTCTGTGCCTTTTTTCTTCCCACGCAAAATGATTGAGTTGTCAAATTCGGAGTTAAGACACATTCGACATGATTCCATTGTTGGTAAGGTACAACGCAATGCCCGCTATCTAAGTAGCCAAGTACCAAAAATACCAACACAAGGAGCAGACACAAAAGGAAAATGCGGACAAAAGCGAACTAAGTCGCAGACAACGGAGGTCCTGGACAAGGGGGAGAAGGGGAGGAATAAGGAGAATGGTCAGAAGAAGTAGATACCGAGCCAGGCAGCAAAACCAATTCGAGTTCGGACATTGTTACATTGGGTACGATAAGCTATCTAGTTGTGAACGATAGTGATAGCTTCCAAGTGGAAGAAGGCCATGTAACGAAGGGGATCCAACTGATTAGGATCCTCGAAGCGAGCACCGTTGAAGCCTTGGGCGTTGTTGCCGTTGTTCACCCTGCGCACTCTGGGAGTATAGCGCTGAACCGTCGCACGAACAAGGACCATAGAGTTCTGGCTGATCTCCTCATGGATCGTGAGAGGGAGCTGGTCCTCTGGCGTTCCAGGCTGAGCGGAGCGACCATCACGAATGTTCGTGAAGCCAATCTGCATGTGAAAATATCAGTAAAAGACCATATCCACAAGGAAGAAAGGAGTACTCGCCTTGGTGTTGACGTTGCAGGAGGCACGAATGCAGGGGGAAAAGTCGACGCGATGACCACGAGACACCCTGTCCAGGAGGTTCCAACCAGCGGTGCCGTCTTGAGCGCGGAGGGGTTTCAAGTTGATGGTTACCTTCGGCCTGATCTTGTTATCCTTGGTGACGAAGTACCAGGTCTTGGCCTCGCCAAGGAAGATGACGTCGAGAGGGATTCCAGTGATGGAGCAAAGAGTGCGGGACCTGTCGTCACGACCACCCCGGTCCAATCCCCAGGCAGCGGAGCGAGGGTGCTGATGGATGGAATGGGGTAAATGGTTGAAACCGTTGAGCCTTTCGATGTCTTCATTGGTCAAATAAGTCCTGAAGTTGTACGGAATATTCTCCATAACCTAGAGAGAACTAATCAGCGAGTGAGAATGAAAGAGCGATAGGATAAATCTTACCTCGTTCTGGGCATGCTCGCGAGCGATGTCAATGGGTTGGAGCCCGAA
>JANAWD010000149.1:0-72634 GCA_027627245.1 Meripilus lineatus | reverse complement strand
CCCAGGGTTTCTTACTGCCCGAGGCCCCGCTGTAGTGTGGGCGCTTCGGACTTAGTAATTTTTCCCTCCCCCTTGCGAGAACACAATGGGGTTAGGGTCAACAGATCACCTGACACCCGAAAGGGTCTCTGGCGCATCAAAAGGGTCGACCCTTTTAAGCGCCCAAAAGGGTCGTGGGACCCTGGGAATGACCCTATTGCCAGCCACTCCGCCAACGCAGCTGATCGTGACCACACCACTTCAAACGCTCGCTCTGCCCAGGTCCAACACGATCCCTCACAACGGCCAAAGCAAGCCTTGAGCTTGGTCATCCCGACTCAAAGGCCTCATCGCAAAGCACGACAACGCTCATTTCATTCTCTGCACGAATACCCGCAAAATGCGTCTCGCAGCCTTTTCTGCTTTCTTCCTTTTTCCTCTTCTCGCCGTCGCACAGGTCAGTCAAAACTTCATTCTCGTACAAGCCTCATTTAACACCGCTCTTTTTCCACCAATTATAGTCCTCAGCGCCGCAACCTTCATCGGCTGGTAGTGCAGCTCCAGTCTCGTCGAATGCAGGAGGCCAAACAACTGCAGCGACAAACGGTACAACTGCTTCGCCCTCTTTGATCCTCGCGACAGTGCCGACTACTATAGTCACCCTGGCCTCTGGTCGAAATCCGACCACAATCGTCTCCTCCGTCGTGGTCACGATCACTCCCTTAGTCGCACAACCAACAAACGCAGGAAATGGCACAGCGAATTCCTCTTCCGCGTCGCCTTCTTCATCAAGCCCCCTTCCAACTGCACCAACTGATGTTGATGGAGGAGGAGGAGGCGCAAACGGTGCACCGCTCCCTGGTGCTTCAGCTCCGAACGGAATCTATGGCCCTCCAGATTCGTATACCTCGTCTGTCCTCGCGACTCATATAAACACCGGACTCGTAGTAATGGCTGGGGTTGTCGTTGGCGGAATGCTTGTCCTGGGTTGAGAGGTTCGGAGAACACTGCTGGCAGAAGGGACTTTGACCGGACGAGAGGGTGTTATACGATTTATAGACTATGTCATGACTTTGTCGTCTTGCTATTCCATTGGACTTTTTTGCATCTTGGACACGAATATCTATTATTAGCATCCTTCGTATACTACAGCTGCGGGACTATTTCCGATTTATTGTTGAGAATTCATCCACTTGCCGTGCTCACCGTGGATTCCATCGTTTGTTTTGGCGTGTGGATGTGGATGGAATGATGTCAATCGCGAAAGCTGTAGCCGATCAATCCCGTCTTGAACGTCGACGACATAAAATCCCACACGTGAGGGATTTATTGCTGGTGGTGGGAGGAGAATGCAGCGGCATCTTCTCAAGACGTTGCAGCACGTTCTTCGTTCCGATCTTGCCTATCTGTCCCATCGCAGCTCATCTGTTTTCGAACGATCACCATTGGCTCTTGCCTTCGACACCCATCGACCCATGTCCTCCACAGAGACCGTCGAGCACCCCGCCAAAAGACAAAAGATGGAACATTCTGACAAGGTTTGTCGTGCCTTTTGAGGGGATTGTGCACCGATTGAGTCGAAAAAAAAAACTTCAGGTTATTGGAACACACAATGGAACCTTTCATTGTGACGAGGCTCTCGCTGTTTTTCTGCTGCGCAAGACCCAAGCATACAAGAGTGCTGGTGAGGACGTCTTCCATTCAGTGTCGCCCTTCCCTTCCCTGTCATTGACTTTGATATCATAGACCTCGTGCGCACGCGAGACCCCGCCGTTCTAGAGACGTGTTCCATCGTCGTCGATGTTGGGGGCGTCTATGATGAACAGAAACAACGATTCGATCACCACCAACGGGGTTTCACTGAAGTCTTTGGTCATGGATTTGAGACCAAATTATCCTCCGCAGGTCTTGTTTACAAGTTAGTTTTTGCCTTGTTCAATATGACTGGTCGCCTCATCCCAAAATTGCAGACACTTTGGTCAGGAGATCGTCGCAAACAGATTGGACGTCCCGACTGAAGACCCCAAGGTGGACACCTTATGGCTCAAAATGTACAAGGTAAGGACGCACCTCAGCACATGGCTCGTACCTATCCTCAATCGAACCAGGAATTCATCGAAGCCATCGATGGCAACGACAACGGGGTCTCGCAGTATCCCACCGATATTCGCCCGCTTTACCGAAGCAGGACCGATATCTCTGCCCGTGTCGGACACTTGAACCCAGCATGGAACCAACCCTTCGACTCCCAGACCGTCGATGTGAGTGACATCTTGATTCATTCCATTCATAGTTCTTATTCATGAACTCGTGGTGTTCATGTGCAGGCACAATTTCTCAAGGGTTCCGCCCTCGTTGGTGAAGAATTCTTAGGAAGGTTGGACTATTATGCAAACGCGTGGTTGCCCGCTAGAGACCTTGTTTCTGCTGCACTTCTCAAACGGACCGAAGTCGATGCTTCGGGCAAAATAATTCTCTTCGAGCAATTTGCCCCTTGGAAGGTAAGACATGACCCGTGCTCAATGACAACGTGGTTTGGTATATTGATACATCCCCCCAATCTATAGGAACATTTGTTCGAGTTGGAGTCAGAAACAGCTGTCAAGGATGGCGAGAAACCTATCTATGTTATTTACCCTGATGAAACAGGTGGAAACTGGCGAATTCAAGCTGTGCCCGTTTCCCCAGAAAGCTTCGAAAGTAGGAAGGCATTACCCGAACCTTGGAGGGGCATCAGAGATGATAACCTCTCCAAGCTTTCTGGCGTTGATGGATGCATCTTCGTTCATGCCAGTGGATTTATCGGAGGTCAGTCCCAACACACAAAAAGACTTACATAACCACGTATCTGACTCCTTCAACGAAGGTAACGCAACAAAAGAAGGTGCTCTCAAGATGGCCAAATTGGCATTGGAAATGTGAAGACCGTAAAATTGGAACGAAAAGCTTGATCGAAACATGAGTGTCTGGATTGCGAGGGTGTCGTTGCGACACCCATGAGGGTATCATCCTCAGGTGCTTCACAAGCACTTCATCACAAGGACGACAATAACGAGAAACCTCGTTAGCTCCGCACGAAATGTGCGATGCAAGTTGCAAACTTGCTTAAGCTTACCAGTCATCGACTGGTGTACTGCAAAGAATTGCAGTAGCGTTCTCTAGTTCATTTCCGTACTCGCTTGTCTAGTCTACTTAGATACACAAGCTGGAAAGAAATGACAATACAGTATCTGTTGAGGTTTATTTAATGTGATGAGATCTCTCGACGTTCGACCCGATATTTGGATCCAAGTAGATGTCAACTCGGAAACCAGCCACATCCCGGCACAAAGCCCGTTCTTGACCACAACGATCATCGTTGGTGGGAAACATGTGCTTACGAGGGATGCGCTCTCACAGACATTCCATTTCCTACCGCCATGTCTTCTCATCGCAGGGTTAAAGTTTTACTAACAGTGAGTGTCTCTATGGTATCCAAGAACCACGAACCTGAAATCGGGTGAAACTGGCAGAACGACGACGGTCCTCCTGGTCCTGAATCTCCCTATATCTATGGACTATACCGACACCTCACAGAGGATCTAGGTATGAACATTTTACTGAATTCAGTGCCACGACCTAAAGATCGGGAGAATAGGATGGGACGTGAAGGTAGTAATCCCGAGTTCGCAGAAATCATGGATAGGTGCGATCTAATCAAACTTTCACAATCCCGTCAAGATGAGATTTCGTGTCAATCTAATCAATTGAATAGGAAAGGCATATCAGATCAAGGAGATCATACATGGTCGTTATTACTACCCTAGAGAACCAGGTGCGTATTGACCCATTCTTACAATGCTTCGCTTGTCCTGACCTTACGCTTCTTGCACGTTGCCCGCGGTACAGAGGGAGAAGGAGAGACGTCAGAGAAATCGCGGCCACTGAGAGAAGGAGAAGTTGCGGAGTGGGTCTTGTTGGACGGGGTATGAGTTTTAACTTTCTCCTTGCATAGAACCTCACGTTGTTCATCTCCGCCCTTCAAGACTCCAGCAACATGTGCCAACATCGGTCTTCACAACATTTACAGTGGAGAAGTGGATCTTGTCGTGTGTATCTCATTTCTCGGTTACCTTCGGAGTGTCTGAACACCTTGCTCTACCCCTCCGTCATAGATATCCGGCCCCAACCTCGGTAGAAACAGTTCAGGTAAGCAACCCGCTATCGACCGCATTGCACGGATCTCATCCTAGAGTACAGCCGCCTTCGCGCTTTCTTCCGGCACGATCGGAGCAGCAATGTCCTCAAGTCTCTCGCAAACGCGTTCCATAGCCCTCTCATACGGCACAGTCATCCACCCCACACCCCAAGAATTCTTCGAACCCGCTCACCGCCTCGGATCCCGCATCATCCAATACCTCCTAGACAACTGGGGTAAAGACCCCACCGGGATCCGAAACGGCGAAGTCGACCTATACAACGTCAACATCCCGATGATCAAAGAACTCCTCCAAGAAGGCGGCATGAAAGTATGCTGGACGACAATCTGGAGGAACGGATACGGCAGATTGTTCAAGCCCCATAAACATTCTGAACCCTCGACCTCAGCTGCTGGCCCTGATGCAGACGTTGGCGTCCCAGGAGCTGCGGATGCCGAACATCTGGTGTTCAAGTTCTCTCCTGATATGAGTGGCATCTTGAATCCAAAGGACTCACCTGTTGGGTCAGATGGTTGGGCTATCGCTCAGGGACATGCAAGCGTGACACCCATGAGGGCCACTTTTGCAGAAGCAGAGGTCATCGGATTGGTGCCTGCTACGGATATCGAAGGAGGCATACGCAAGCTCAAATTGTAGCGTTAATGTGGAGGATTAGAGATTAGATCCGTCTCATATAACCTGATTTATTGTGCATTCTACTGCTTCTTGTGACTCGAGGCACACACGAGGGATGGCAGTAAGCGTCATGAAGAGTCATCTATTGATCGTCGATGAAGCGTTAATGGTGTAGATCTATGATAGGTACAGCAGGGATAAATACACCGTGGTTTGATACAAAGTCGTCTGTAGGAAAGCGTGAGAGTCGTACTCACACAAGCGATTTTACAAGAGAGCAAATGCAATGAGGAGAAGAAGTGGAGGGAACCATCGGAGAACGCTATTGGTGGACAAAGGGGGTGCAGATCCGGTTATGCGCCCAGAAAGTACTTGCTTCTTGTACACCTTCAGAGAATTGATTATCCAAGTAGCATTCTAGAAAGAACCCGAACATGAGGCAGAGAATGACGTCGAAACTAATACACACATACCACGAAATTCGCGGGATCCATGAGCCTGTCAGAACAAGACCCTGGGCATCCTGAGGTTGCATAGGAGTTCCCTGCCCAATCGCCGCAGAATGTGATGTCTGCGAAATGAAAGATTAGGACCCTATGAGGGCGCTAGAAGTATGTCACATACCGAATATGATTGAGTGATTCACGAAGTTTGCAATGGGATCACAACCTGCCGGTTCCAATACGGCGACTGGCAAACCCCAGAGGGACGGACTTGGTTGTCCACTGACGATATCCTTAGGGACAGCAGCTCGGTAGAACGACCCTATTGATCATGTGAACAACTCGAAGCGTAGAGGAAGATAAATTAGGACTTACAGATGGCGATCCCGTTGTCGTCCCACTTCATGGCAAACACACCACCTCCCGCAGCATCGAAGGTGAGCCCATAGGAAGCCCGACTCCACTCGGTGACACCACACCCAGCATTATTATTGATGTTTCCATCACAATTGAGATTTGGTTGGCCGTTTGAAGTCTGGGAATTGAACGGAGGTGAGAAACAATCAAGCGGGGTGAAGGGGCTACTTACTACAATTGTACCCGTGAAGTTAGCAGTCGGTGTGAGTGTACAGTCTGAGAGAGGGTAAGTCAGAGGTCCGATATAGGCACATTGAGAATGCTCACTTGGTCCAGTATGCCATGCAACTTGGTTATGTTCATTATCATGGACTCCCTCGATGATATCAATCTCTCCACTCTATAGGGGAACAATGAGACGGACATAGTACACCGGGGACAAGAAGACACTCACGTATGGCCAGGGTCCCCCGCCTAACGTCCACCACGCAGGCCAAATACCTAATGATCCGTTGATACCTGGAAGACCCTGGAATGAACAGCAATGAGGACGTACCACAGCCCCAAGGTGCTTTGTCAAGGTCGAGTATGAAAAGGCCGGTGTTATATTGTTTCTTACTTGAGATACGCACGCTGCATAACAACTGTGTGAGACGGAGGGCGAAACGAATGAGATATTTCTGACCTGTTCCGGTACTGGCCTTGTGGTAACCACGTCTTATTATCTCCCTTCATGATGACTTTATTGTCAGCGGTCACATAGACCAAACTTTGGCTGAACGCGGTTTGGCGATCTGTATAACTGAGGAGCGAAAGGCGAAGTGGATGAGCTCAACACGTTTCTCGGGACAAAACGCCAACTCACTTGACCATGCCACTGAAAACCATCATGAGCAAGGTGTATTTCAAGGCAAGAGAAATCACTTACTGTGTTGGGTCATCTCCAGTGAAGAAATCCCAGTCGCTGCACCACGGTGTCAATATTGTCACCGACCAGTATCGTGCAAATACATACTCATAAAATGTCAGCCCTTCAAATGTATCTTGAATAGTCCACACAAACGTAGACCCGTTCACTCCCGTCTCGAGGTTATTGATCTGCGCGCCATGTGCCCCGACAGCGAGCGCGAGGGTCGACAACGCAGCGCCCCACCGGATGGCCGAAGAACGAGAGAAATCACTACGCATGTCGACTAGAGACGTAGAAGAGACCAAGAGGTTGAGGAGTGCAAAGGGGAGTACAGAGAGCATCGGAGGAGATGAATTATCCGGTGGCAATGGAGCTTGTTCAACTGAGAATTTATACCGTAAACACGGCGATTAAGATCACCGGCAAAGGGATCAATGAGTGGTTCTGAGGAAAAAATAGTTGGATGCGTGGAACTCACGAGGGATTTAAATACGAGAAGATGAGTAATCGAGGGAGGGTCGTGCCAATACCAGGATAGGTTTATTATGAAAAGCAAGGAGGAAAGCGTGTCGAATTTGCTCAAAGGCCGTTGACCCCACAAAAGCAGCAGAAAAAAGGGCGTCCAGGAGAAAGGCACGTTAAAGGTCCTGATGCAAAGTCTACACAGCTTTAATCTCCTCCGACCATTCAACTCGTGGAGGTTAGCAGGAGGTCCAAGCAAGGCTGGAGGGCAGAGCGAGCCTCAACAGCAACATGATCACACCAAACCAAACACGTTTTCTCGGCAATCGCTTCTCACCATTCGGAACATCACAAAGAAACCCAGAGTGGTTCTATGCTTTGTCCAGGAATAGATCAACGCCAGAGAAGTCTGGTCATTTGCATATGGAGTGGAAAAGACGAGATCCGTCTGAAGAGCCCGATAGTCGTCGAAAAGAGACCTTGTCCAGCCAGAGTCATTAGTGCAGTGTGTCCAAAGCTCCCAAAGTCATTTCGAATGTGGCGCAAAAAGCCAGATCAGGGCTCCAGATGCTTCCGGCCACCTTCCGAAGTGCTGTCTCCTCAAAATTCTTGATCAAAGGTCACTCCAACCAATAACGGTTTACTCAATACTGCGGAGAGACCCAAGGCTAAATTTTTTCGTGAAAATGGGTACGCGCATACATCCATAGCAAACATGAAACGACATGAACGGATGGTGAAAACGGTAGAAAATCTGGCATGATACAAAAATGTTGAAGAGATACCAATTACCGGTAGCGGCGGAGACTGAGGGTATTGTGCCTCTTCCAGGTGGACCATCCAGGAGTGTGGTTGTGACGGTTGCCTTTGCCCAATCCACGGTTCTTTCGGCAGGGCTATCAGCGCTACGATCGTCATCGCACAAAGAAAAATACACACCTGCTTGCCGACACTGGTAAGACCACGAGTCTCGCGACGTTTGTGCACAGGGTTTGCGATCCAGCTGATCCTGGGGTCACGGCGAATCTAATTCCGAAACATAAATTAGAACACGTTGTAAAGGAACGATCTGCCAAATAACGCACGGCTTTGTGGTTGGGGTCAACGAGAATGACTTCGTAGTACTTGTAGACACCATCTTGGTTGATCCAGTAAGAGTTGAGGACTCGCAAGTTGCCGCATCGGCGACCAACTCGCTCCTCAGCAACACTTCTCAATCCACGCTGGGGCTTGAGGTGGTTGACACCCTGCCTAACGGGCTTGCCGTAGGTGGCACCTGAGAAAGAAGGGTTAGCTCACACAGAATGAGCCCTATCCCACAGGACATACCCTTGGGGACTTGTTTCTTGCGGTTACCCCTCCTAACACGAATGCGGTAAATGACATATCCTTGCTTGGCCTTGTAACCAAGTCGGCGAGCCTTGTCGGGGCGAGAAGGACGGGATGCACGGTGGATGACATTAAGCTGGCGGTATTCCCAGCAGCTTTGAGCAGGAGGAATATGATGAGCAGAGAGTCACTAGATGATTGGAACAGGCCTTGCTCACCGGACACGGAGGAGGAATCGGAGGACGTCCGACTGCTTCTTTTTGTAGAGCTCACCGATATACTTGTATGCGCCCATCTTGCTGGCTGAAGCAAACGCAGAGAGTGGAATCAGCACAAGCACTTGTATGTGACCCGCTTCGAGATGTCATCCAAACGATCGTCAACCCATCCATCCAAACCAACCCAAACGATTCCTCCACAAGCCGTATTCCATGCCCACGATACATTTCCTGCCATAAGAGAATAGTTTCGTGATACTCACCTCTTCTTTCTTGAGGGGTTTGAGGTGGGTGGACGTTGTCCTATGCAGCGACCAGACAGACTTCACACAATCGCAAATTGCCGATCGGCCAGATTTGGCAAGACCTGGAGTTATGGTTAGGGTTTGCCGCCTCCGTTTATGATAACAAGCGCCGTATATTGCTCTGAACTTTGAAGTGTTCATTCATGATCTGGTAGGAATTCAAATCCAAAGCCAACGATGTACCATTCGACGAGAAAAAAATAATTGTTCGTTACATTGAGCATCCGATAAAAATACAACACAAGATATAATCCAGAATTCTCATACACCATGCACGCCTCCTCTCTCTTCCTTCGATCGTAATCTTAACCAAGCCGTCCCCATAAACAAAATCCAAGCGAGGGCAATCATAAGCCCACTCAATACAGCGAACATTTCTCCCCTTCTAACCTCTTTCTTCGTCACTCTGATTCTAACAGGTATCGCAGGTACACCGGATAATAACCGACTGTGCCTCGAAGAAGACTGTGACGGTGAGCGAAGGAGTGGAATATGCTGTTCAGGCGAAGACGCCGAAGCAGATCGGGATATCCGCAGACTCATACTTCGTTTCCTTCCGACAGCAGGTCCGGGTCCGGGTTCCTCATGTTCCCAGGGTGAATCCTCATCCGCCGACGCCTTGCCTCCGTCGGGGACAGTTTCATCGTCGTCGTCGAGTGCTGGCGGCAGTAATGAATTTCGGAAGCGTTCAGCTGTCCTGTGTTGTTTTCGATTCAAGTGTTTCAACCCCATGGTTCCGACTAGTTGTACAATGTTGAGGATGACGAATACGTTCAGCAAGTACTGAATATCCGATGCATCCCCTTCGTTGGGGGAGACAGACTCTGATTCCGAATTGGACTTTTTGGTCTTGATATCCAATGCAAGTCCCGCCAGAGTCTGGAAAATCGTGGAACCAGTTTGTTCAAGCTGACCGAAGTGATATACGTAAATTAAATCGAAATCGAAGCAATGAATTGGGGATATACTTACTGCCTTGTGTGCACCAAGGGTCGTCGATACATATTTCAAGGGTACAATCTGAGGCACAAGAACGACAAGTAGCACTGAGGGATGTAAGCCTTTATCCTTCTGAGGGTAGGGAATAGCTCACAGGGCGAGAATCCGTGGCCAATCGCAAACGAAGCAATTGCAGGGATCGGTGTCTTGGTGACCTCCGCAGGGAAAGACAACCAGATGTAGCAAAAGAGAGTCAGAATCGAGGATACAGTCAGCATCCGTAGTACGATCCCTTTATGTTTCACCGTGTCGACGACATAACCAGTCTTCCAACGAATGAGCGAGGAATGCGTGACAACGGGAGGATGCCTACTATGGGATATAAAAGTATGCTTCCCGCGAGCACATAAGATGCTGTCGCGCTTGCTTTCGCTTCGTTCATATCGTATCGACGCTGGATGATGTTGCTAGTTCGCAGGAAAAGTCTGAGAAGGCGGTTTACGGAATGCATGAAGATAACGTACGCAGCTAAATGGGTGAACGGGGCCCAGATTGCCCCGCATAGGACATTAAGTCCAATGTAGCTGAACGAAATAAGTGAGCAGCCGAATAATACTATTGAACCATAGACTCACGCCCAGAATACGTCTCCGAGCTTCGTGACGTCTCTAAGGTTTACCATTCTCTTCTTTGCGACTTCCTTGAGGGCTTCAGCCTCAGTTAGACTCTGGATAGAACCACTACGAATGTGTTCCTGAGCTTGGTTGTGTGCCTCCGCGTGGATTTCCGAGGCCTCGAGTTCTGCTCCAGCACCTCGAACGAGCCACTTGGACGCAAATAAGTAGACAATGTTTATACAAAATGAAAGAGCTGCAAGGCCTGTCGCGACGTAAAAAGGTGCATGAGGACCAAATGTCTGCGAAAGGGGGTAAGAGGTCCTGGCAGAGACAAATGAGGCGCCTTTGCCTGCTACGAGTCCGAGAGCGAGTGAAACCCCGAGGCCATGAGATTTGAAGAATCGCACGATGATCGTCTCCTGAACGACCGCAAGGGGGCTCACGCCAAATCCGAATACAAACATTCCAAAGGCCATCAAACGGACACTTTCCGTGAGGTTGCCGACAAGTAGAAACAGTTGTCCTACAGATTCCGTATGAGATGCTGTGTTGAGCCAAACACGAGGAACATTCTCACCCAGAAATACAACACCGGTCGCGAGGATGCTTGTGAATGTGGTCCCAAATCTGCTAGCAAGCACGCCTCCCACCAAAGGCGTCCATGTACTGTTGAGGGAAAAAGCGGAGATCAGGAGGGAGAACTCTGTGTTGTCTGTACCCATCTCGCGAGACAGACGAGACTTGAGAGGTCCCAGGATATAAGACGCACTATGACAACGTATTACTATATATTCAAACACTCTGTGTCAAAACTTGTATATACTCACTAGTGGCTGCCAATGCTCAGTGAACACGCACAGAGTAGTGCCAACGCCCGCACAAGAAAAGCCCTGACTGGCGTCGGTGGAGCATACCCTGTATCCAAGTGCACTGGTACATCGTCCTCTTCGACGTCCACAAGGTGCTCTTGGGAGGCAATCTTGTGGGCACCACGCACACTGCTGTGTGTGCTACTACCACCAGGGACGGCGCTGTAATGTCCGTGTGGGCGGGGCATAGTTCACAAGAGGGGTTATTGACCCTAACTTCGTCGTTGGCCACCAAGGAGGGGAATATAAAGCTAGAGGAGATGCAGGATATATGAGGGAAGCTATGGGTTCGCTCTCCAACGAAATGTACGAAGAGGACCGAGAGAGGATCGTCAAAATGGATGTAGCATGTCAAGCTGTAGAAACCGGTCCCGCCGAATGCGGGGAACCTGAGTTATTTCCATTCCGTATCAGATAAGATATTATTGTTATCAGATAATTACATAATTTCTTGATCCCGTCCATTCCTATTCAGGCATACCGTAGCCTCGGCTCCCCGGAGCCCAACAAGATTCCCCCAAGTTCTCTTGCAACCTCGAGCTCATCTCGAAATGCTCAAGGTAACGCTTGATATATGAGGTCCGGGTCTGTATATATTGTACAGTATTTTCGTGAGTGGTTCTCTCAAATTCATTTTTCATCACTGACCTGTACTCATTGCTAGCCCCCCTACTACGGGGTATTCATACTATCTATCAGCCTACATCAGTAATCCTAACAAGATGGCATCGATGCCGCCTGCTCGCAAGAGGTTCTTACTTTCTTCTTCGTCTCTTTGAGTTCTTTTGAGTGCTAAAATGTATCGTATCAAGGGCTCGTCACCGAGTTGATACGGTGAAAGGGACCGAAGGCGACGAACCAATCTCGGAGCTGAGAAACCACAATAGCAAGATCGCCATTCTTCGTTTTCCTCCAGAGATACTTTCGAAGATCTCCCTCGACCTCAAATACAAATTCATGGTCGACGAGAGGTCGACGCGGCCTCACGCTTGGATCCGTATCGCTCATGTTTGCTACTTATGGCGCGAAGCTGTATTACAATCACCCCAGTTCTGGGCCACCTTTCGCGTTAGTTCCCCAGAGGTCACTCGGGAGTTTCTTAAACGTTCCAAAGTGGTTCCGCTCGCTATCAAGGTGCAAAGCCAAATATCCTCTTATTTCAAGGATGTGAAAAGTCCACCTGCCCCTGAAGACTCATTGGTCGAAGTCTTCCGGGCTTTCCCTCGAATCCAAGATATCGAATTAAACCTTACATTGCATCAATACAATCAACTGCAGATCCGGCCTGGTTTTCCTCGGGACGTCCAAAACCTACATAGTATCACCTTGCGACGGGAGATGCAGGGCAACAGTGATACCGTGGCCGGTTGGACAATACCCTCGATCTTCGACTCATGTCCCGTACCCGCCGCCCTCACCCATCTCACTATCGAGAAATACGCTGTGAATTGGGGAAACCACTTGTTCGCTCCGACGATCACACACCTGGTGATTAACTGCTTCACAGCGACAGCTTACGGGATGGGCGACATTTTCGATTCCCTGAGGAAGATGCCGAATCTTGTGCACCTTTCCTTGTCCTTCACTCGGACTTCCAAAGGTCTGACGGCGCGCCCACCCAAACCAGCGAAGCCAGTCAACCTTCCCAAGTTATCGTATTTATTCCTATGCGACACGGTGACGTTCTGCGCGCATATTCTCCCTTGCCTTGACTTTCCGTCGACAACCGTTCTGAACATCAAGATACCAGACCTTAAGAAGCAGCCCGATGTCGCCCCCTTAGGTCCCGTTATTTTCCAAAAGCTGACGCGGGATCCATCCCTACCTCCAATCATGACCGCAGGTTTATGGCAGCAGTTCGAATATCCTACTTGCGACCATGTTGGAGTGCACATGTCCTTCTGGAGGAAGATGCGCACAACAAACTATCACCCCGTCGATGGATACAAGGAGCAACCGCCACTCCACATCCATATTGCAGGTAGATTTCCCAAAGCTGCAGCAGCCATTTTCCAGGAACTACCCCTATTCGCGCCCCTTCGCGATGTCCAGATTCTCTTCCTTGGTGGAGCGAACTGGGGATTCAAGTCTCCCTGGAAGGCGACGTTGGCCCAAATGCCTAGTATTGAGACCCTCTATCTGTGGTCTATCGATATCAAAACCTTCCTCCGGCATCTCGCTGCAGCCATCCCAGATACTAGGGAAGCTGCCGCTACGTTACCAAAGCTGCAAGAATTGATCCTCGAAAAGATTGGCTTCAACGGCACCATGTTGAGCCGCCTCCCTACAGTATGCGAGAATAGGCAGAATGCTGGATATGGTCCGAAGGTCCTACGATTTAAGGAGTGTAGTAATATGATCATGGATCGTGAATGGAAGAGGTGTAGACCCTTTGTTGGAGAGCTCGATTGGGACGATTGTGATGACATCAACTCATCAATCAGCGATTCAGAGGAAGAGCCGCATGATCAATGGGACTATAGTCAATACCTCGATTGGTAGACTTGCATCCTGTGCACAAGTTTCTTCTCTCATTGTATACTTGTATTGTAAATTCTACCTTCGTTCGATAAAACTGTACTACAGATACTCTGTCGCAATTCAAGGTCATTCGCCCCAGCCCCAATCATCGAAGACGTCATCGTAATAAGGGTCAGGAAACGTCCCGGTACCGTAGAACATGCTGGCATCAATATAATGACGGTCATTTGGTGGATCAAAGTTGATGTGCTCATCCCAGTCGACTTCGTCAACAAAATTACTGAACTTGTCAATATCCCTGTTGTCGATCCACTGACAGGACCCGAGTTTCAATAACTGCATACCGAGGTTAACCCTACGCCTTATCTGTAGAAATGCAAGGAGGTTATCGGCTACGGTAGGGTGAAATGTTGCATTGTAGATGTGCAAGCGTATGAGATTTCGTAAACTAGGACGGTCGGGGAAACCTGGAACGGGAGCGTGTTCGCAGATGGATGTTATGCAAGGTAGCGGTGCTTGCGATTTGAGGACAAGTGTATCGATGTTTTGGATATCTCCCAATACGACATGCCAGGAGGGTACGGAGATAGGGATCCTCTCTATACCCGTGCTCGAGTCTCCGCAAACGAATAATGATTTGATATGTGCGAGAGGGGCGAATCTACCGATCCATGTGAACGTCCCATTACTCATGATACTTGGACCTGCATGTATCCGGAGCAGTGGTAAGATTCCTTCTCCCGCTTTGATCGTGGTTTCTGCTGAGAGGATCTCGGTCCAGAATGCGAAGTGGGTGCCAGCATTGAGGCCAAGGCCATGCGAATCTGTTTGTGTCCAAAAGGCAGCAGACAGGACTGGTGAGACATTGGGCCTCGAAAGCTTGGCGTGGACGATTGTCGCAAGTTCATCGATTTCATCGAAATCTTCTTCGAAAGAGTAAGTGTTTAGTTGGAGTGTTACGAGAGCCTTGGGTGGATATTCGAGTCGAGAAAGGAGATAGACACAAAATGTGGCGGACATTTGGAGCTGTAGATGGTCGAGATCGGGGAAAGCGATTGGACAATTTCGAGATTGATTCAATGGGAGATTCAATGGGAGAAGTGGGACAAGGCCAAGTCCGAGCCGTAATTCAAAGTGGCGAAGCTTCGTCATTTTCTCCAATGCAGAGAAGAGTTTGTCGAACACCCGATCCTCTTGATTGAGTGTCTCGACGACTAGGTGAGTTAAGGAGGGAGAGAAGAGTGTCTTCGTCCAATCAATGTGGAAGTGGCAAACTGTGAGGCTGGTCAAGTTGGGGAGCTTGCACGCATCGAAAATGGGAGGAATGGGAGGGTCATGGTTATCTACCATGAGGTGGCATAAAGCTATTCTCCTGAGCTGGGGGGCTTCGAGAGGATAACTCGATTCCAACCCTTCGTATACATATGGAGCGAATTGGAATTCGATTTCTTGTATCCGGGAGAACGAATTTAGCACTTGCTTCAAAGACTCCTGCCGGAGACGCTGTGCGCACATCATATTGATGCTCAGAGGAACTGCCTTTGAACGCACAAGCATCTCCTGAACGAATTGGAAGGAGACAGCTTTAAACCTTGCCCAAAGTCTTGGCGTACATAGCGCAATCTCTCTCCAGTGATGGCATATATGGGCAATTATGATCCATTGGTTGATATGTGACTGAAAAGCCTGCCAAGGGTCAAACGGGTCCCTTTCGAGCATCGCGTCAACGTATGCAAGAGATATTTGGGAGAGGATCTCGGGGGGAATACGCATAATGATTTTGGACATGTTTCGTCTCGTTTTCAACTGAAGAATCCTCCTATCTATCTCCTCATCCGTTTGTGCGTCTGCGTCAACATCTCTTTCAAGACCATTTTGAGGGAGATGAAGTGACGCGGTGGAACTTGAGATCTGAGCCCTAGGAAGAGAAATTCAACCCTCTGAAACGTAACCATGAATACAAGCTGACCTCTCTTCAGGGTTTGTGAACATGCTCTGAGAGCAACCTCTATGGGACAGGAAATTGTGAGGCTATACAGTTCGACACTTAGCAAAGAGACTGCAACGACGACGAGTGGAGGTCCGAGGATGACCTCAGGAAGAGGCGCCAAAACCCATTACCAAATATGCACTGCCGCACTGGCAGGAACGAATTGGGCATCTCAATTCAGGGTCTCCCAGCCTCAGGCCAGCGACATTTGAACAAGTACCTCATATTGAGAGCATCTATTGATAGAGGCATTCCTCGAGCATTTCGATGCAGGATGAAGCATTTCAATTTTAAATTGTAGTCTGGAGAAGCCGGTCCCGAATCATCGTGGGGAACCTGAGTTATGATTTCTTATCAGATAATTGCCGAATTTCGTAATTTCTTCTCATTTGTTTGGGACTCCGCTCCAAGTTGCAAGTTGGGCTGCCCGAACCACGGTACTGTATAGTACATGTACAGTACTCAGTCTAAGTCGAATCACCATCTTCAGCTTCCATCTTGAAAGCGTCTCTAATTATCAAAAGTCATATTTGTTTATCAAATCCCTTCTCTGCATACATTGTACAGATTATCTTATTCGTGAGCTCATCTACGGTCAACTCCATTCAGAGTCAGTACAACTGACTCCAAGCCTCACTGGCAGCCCCCTATACAAATATTATCAATTTACCTCGGTGAAGTTCAATAATATGGCATCACCTGCTCGCAAGAGGTTAATATCTGAATCATATTCTTGGTTCTAACAGCTAACAACTGTCATTTCCAAGGTCTCGTTACCACCTTGATACGGAGTCGGGGACAAGAGACGAAAGAAACATCTCGGATCTGATCAGTCACAATAGCAAGATCGCAATTCTCCGTTTCCCTCCAGAAATACTTTCACAGATCGCTCTCGAGTACAAATACAAGGTCATGGCCGACGAAAGGTCTATGCGCCCTCATGCTTGGATTCGAATCGCTCATGTTTGTCACCTCTGGCGCGAGGTCGTTTTGAGGTCACCTCAGCTCTGGGCCACCTTTCGGGTTGGTTCTCCAGAGATCACTCGAGAGTTCCTTACACGATCCAAAGCCGCCCTGCTCACCATTAAGGTGCAAAGTCAGATATGCCCTTTGAACAAGAATGAAACAGGTCCACTCGCCCCCCAGGACTCATTGGTCGAAGTATTCCAGAAGTTCTCTGAGGTCCAAGACATCGAATTGAACCTCACCTTCGACCAGTACAAACATTTGAAGATCCACCCTGGGTTTCCTGAAAGCGTCCCAAATCTACATAGCATCACGTTGCGACGAGAGATGCAGCACAACAGCAACTCCGGAGCGTCCCACTGGACCGTCCCCACGATCTTTGACTCGTGCCCCATACCTACTCTCACTCATCTCACTGTCGAGAAATACCTCGTAGATTGGAGAAATCATTTGTTCACTCCGACACTTACACATTTAGTGGTCGAGTCGGTCGCCACGACAGCTTACGGAATGGGTGACATTTTCGAGTCGCTGCGGAAGATGCCTAATCTCATTCATCTCTCCTTATCCTTCATACGAAACCCCAAAGGTTTGACGGCGCGCCCACTCAAACCAGCGACACCGGTAAACCTACCCAAGCTATCGTATCTATTCCTCTCTGATACAGTGACGTTCTGCGCCTGTATTCTCCCTTGTCTCAACTTTCCATCGACAACGATCCTGGATATCAAAATCCCAGCGTCAGAGAAGCGACCCGATGTCACCCCCCTTGGTCCCGTCATCTTTCAAAAGTTGACGAAGAATCCCTCCCTCTCTCCAATACGCACTGCGGGTTTATGACATCAGTTCGAAGAGCCTCCCACAGACTACTTTGGGACTCACATGGCTTTCTGGAGAGAGCTGCGCATTACTGACCATCCTCCCCGATATGGCTCCAAAGAGCAGCCACCACTCCACATCCATTTTGCAGGTCGATTCGCTCAATTCTCATCGGACATCTTCCAGCATCTGCCCCTCTTCTCTCCTCTAAATGACGTTAAAGAACTTATCGTCGGAGGGGCGGTATGGGGGTTCAAAGGACCTTGGGGCGGGACATTGGCTCACATGCCCAGCATCGAGACTCTCTACTTGTGGTCCACCGATATCAAAGCGTTTCTCCGACATCTCGCTACAGCCATTCCAGACTCCAGGGAAAAGGCTGCCTCTTTACCGAGACTTAAATCACTGGTCCTTGAAGGTATTAGCTTCAATGGCACCATGTTAGAAAGGCTCCCAAAAGCGTGTAAGGATCGGAAGGGAGCGTCGCATAGTCTGAAGAATTTACAATTGAAGAAGTGTTGGAATATCTTGGACGATTGGAAGAAATGCTTGCCTTTCGTTGAAAACCTTGATTGGGATGGCCACGACGATATCGATTCCGCGTGCAGCGATTCAGAGGAGGAAGCCTTGCCGAGGTGGATATGATTGGTCCGATTGGTAATGCGCCCGGTTTGAAGTATCAATACTACTTCCGTTCGAAAAATATTGTACAATAGAATGGGGCTGCGTCGATATCTCGATTTGTTGTCCCTCCGGCAAGCAACTTGCTGGATGCTGGATATTGTATGTAGGTCCTACGATTCAAGAAGTGCAGTAATATGATCACGAATCGAGAATGGAAGATACGTAGATCCTTCGTCCTCGATTGTGATGATTATGACAACATGAATTTGAATTCATCGATACGCGACTCAGAGGAAGAGAAACTGAATCCTTGGGAGTATGGTCAATACATCAATTGGTAGACCTGCATTCTGTGCATAAGTTTCCCTCCCGACGTATACTTGTATTATAAATTCTAGCTTCGTTCGAGAAAAACTGTGCGACAGATATCCCGTCACGACTCCAGGCCATTAATATTCGCCCCAACCCGTATAATTGAAGTCGTCATTATCGTAAGCATCAGGAGACTCGAAACCAGAAAACCAGCCATCCTCAGGAATCGGCGAATCAAATTCGATGTGCTCATCCCAATCGATTTCGTCAACAAAATCACTGAACTTGTCGATGTGGCTTTCGTCGATACACTGGCAGGTTCCTATTTTCAACAACTGTAGACCAAGGTTGGCCCCATGCCTTCGCCGTAATAATGCGAGAAGCTTATCGGCTAAGCCGGAGCGAAAGGTTGTGTTGTGAATGTGCAAGTGTGTAAGCTTTCCTAAGTTATGACGACCCCCGAAGGGTATACTTGGCACAGGGTCGTCTTCGATGGACGTCATGCAAGGTCGTAGTAACCCTTGCGAGTTGAGGACAAGGGTGTCGACGTTTTGCATGTCTCGCAATACGACACGCCAGGAAGATGTAGAGATAGTAGACTTCTCCGTGGCCATTGCGGGGCCTCCACAAACGATGAACGATTTGATATGCGCGAGAGGAGCAAATTTACCGATCCATGTGAACATCTTGCCACCCACGGCATTTGGACCTGTGTGTATCCGGAGCAGCGGCAAGATTCCTTCACCAGCTTGGATAGTGGTATCTGCTGAGATGTTCTCTGTCCAGAACGCGAAGTGGGTGCCATCATTGAGGGCGAGCCTATCCGAGCCCACTTGAACCCAAAAGGCAGCAGAGAGGATCGGTGGGAAGTTGAACCTCGAAAGCTTAGCGTGGACGATTGACGCAAGTTCATCCACACGTCGCGCATCAACTAACGGATATAATTGGAGTGTTACGAGAGTATCTGGTGGATATTCGAGCCGAGAAAGTAGATAACCACATGGTTTCGCGGACATCTGGAGCTGTAGATGACCGAGATACGGTAAAGCGATTTGACGGTCGTTCAATGGGTATAGTGGGGAATATCCAAAGTCGAATCGCAATTCCAAGTGGCGAAGCTTTGTCATTTTCTCCAACGCAGTGAGGAGTTGTTCAAGCGTTCCATCGTGTTGTTCCAGTGTCTCGACGACTAGGTGAGTTAAGGAGGGAGAGAAGAGTGTCTCCGTCCAATCAATATTGTAATGGTATATCGTGAGGGTGGTCAAGTTAGGGAGCTTGCACGTATCGAGTATAGGAGGAAGGAAGGGGTAATTCCCCTTGAAATTGCGGAAAGTTATTCTCCTGAGCAGGGGGGCTTCGAGAGGAAAACTCGATTCCAACCCTTGGTATACAAATGGGGCGAGTTGGAATTCGATTTCTTGTATTCGGGAGAATGACTCTAGGACTTGCATCAAAGAATTTTGCTTGCTATATAGCGGGCATATCAAATTGATGCTCAAGGGGACTGCCTTTGAACGTGCAAGCATCTCCTGAATGAAGAAAGGGGAGACCGCTGTAAACCTTGCCCACACTCTTGGTGTGCGTAGAGCAATGTGTCTCCAGTGGTGGCATATATGGGCAATCCAGATCCATGGGTTCAATTGGGACTGAAGACTCTGCCAAGGGGGATACGGGCTGCCTCCGACTTGAGCCACCGCGTCAACGTATTCCAGAGATATTTGGGAGAGGATCTCGGGGGGGATGCGCATGATGATCTTGGACATGTTTCGCCTCAGTTTCAACCAAACAATTCTTCGATCTATCTCCTCATCCGTTTGTGCGTCTGCATCAACATCTGTCTCAAGACTATGTTGAGGCAGATGAGGCAACGCAGTGACGATTTGAGTCCTGGTCAAAGAGGTCATTCACGTTGCGTCAACACTCCAGGCGAACGCGGTCATAAACACAAGCTGGCCTCTTTTCGGTCTCTGTTGACATACAATGCCTGATGAAAACGGAGGTCTGGAGGGTGAAAGGTTAACAAAGTATGAGGCAAGTAGGAGGATGAGCGCTCAAGACCCAAAAGCCTGGAAGCGGTTGATCAGATCGATCAAGTTGACTGTGAGGGTTCGAACTGGGTGAGGGAAACCAGGAAGAAACGCCGTCCCAGTGGCATTGTGAGAAGACCTTGCCCAACCCACACCACCCTCGTGAACTATTGTGGAGACTGTACATAATTGCGACGAGTATGCCATAGACCCCAAAGTCGTCCAGACAACCCATCGGCTCGTCTGCAGACCCATTGCAGCGAATGAACGTCTATTCATCAGTTCTGCGAGAGTTACAAGGAACAATACACATGCATGTACAGATTATCGTATGCCCATGCTAATGGTCTTTTCTTGACATGCGCAAATATAAGAACCTTTTCGGATACATCTAGCAGAGACCACAGCACCAAGAACTTCTTTTTGCCTGAGACATTCATACTCTCGAGCCTGAGAGATTGGGTGCACATGCACGCCGCAATGTCCAATGTGATTTTAATCTTCGTGATCAAAATCCGATTCATCGTCCCATCCCATATCGTCTTCATCGTCACCGTTACTGTCTATGAACCAGCCATTGTCCTCTTCGTCCTCTTCTTCTTCATCCTTTTCAGCGAATGAGACAACACCATCCCAATGAACTCTATCGACTCTATCACGAAACATCTGGATGTCTCTTTCCCCGATGTCGTAACATTTGGTCACTTTCAGCAGCTGTAAACCTTTTTGAGCTTTTTGTCGTCGCTTCAATACCATGAGAAGCTCGTCGATCGAGTCGGGGTCGAATGTCGAATCGATAATGTACAAGCGTTTGAGGTTTTGTAACCCCCAAGGGGGCCCGCCTGCGCTAGTTTGAGTTTCGTTGGACCAAGGAGTGCTTACAATGAGTGATTCGACGAGAATTGGCAACTCTTCTGTGTTCAAGATGAGGTTTTCAACATTTGGCAGCTGTGAGAAGGCACAGATCCAATCGACCGCATCGGTAGACTCTTCGCCAGTGCTGATAAACAAAGCTTTGGTATGGGATAGAGGCGTGAATGTACTGATACATTTGATAATTTGGTGAACTGCGATATCGTCTGTGTCCATGATGAGGATGTCAATGAGTGGTTGGATGTCTTGCTCTTTGAGAGGGATATCTGGCGAGATATCTTCTGCCCAAGAACGAAGACGGCCTGCTTGTTCCATGGCGTCCATGGACAAGGACAATGAAAGGCAAGGCGTGTCGGTTTCAGCGAGCTTGGAAAAGACCGCTGTCGTCAGCTCAACAAGCTGGTCTGAATCGTAGTGAAACTTGGCGACAAGTTTGACATGGGCCGCTCGCGGGTATTCAATATGGGAAAGAAGAAAGCTGCATGTCTTCGCCGAAGAAGTCAGATGAATACGTTCCAGTGCAGGTAAAGTAATTCGACGGTTGTGTCTCGGGAATGACGTTATTGTGTCGCTGAGGAGACTTCCCAACGTAAGGTAACGCAGTCTCGTCATCTTCTCGAGAGCGTCAAAGATTTCTTGTGGACTATCGGCTGCTAGAAACCCGGTTTGAATATTCAAGTGAGTTAAGGTGGGGGCAAGTAAGTTGTTCGTCCAATCGACTGCGAAACCTTCGAGGTGAAGTCTTGTCAAGGAAGGAAGCTCGCACGATTCGAATATGGAGGGTATTTGATGTTTCATCAGAGATTGCGGCATATTAAATGCACGCAGAGCGATTTTTTGCAACTGTGGCGCCTGCCAATTCTCAACTCTCCGTCGTAGATCATTGTCTGGGATGCCGAAGTGAATGTCAATGTCATGCAATCTGGAGGACGCAGCAAGAATATGGTCCAAGATGTCCTCTCGATAAATCCCCATGTAATCCATCTTAATATTCAGGGGGGCTGCCTTGGAACGCGTAAGTAGCTCGAGAGAGAGCGCAGGTTTGGTCGCCTTGAAGGATGCCCAAAGCGTGGGCGTGTGGAGAGCGACCTCCCTCCATTGATGGCATATATGGGCAATCCGAATCCAAACGTTTGGACTGGGCTGGAAGAAGAAGTCGTGGTCCGTCGGGCTTGGACGCATATACTCCACGTATTGAAGCGAAATCTTAGCCAGGATTTCGATGGGAATCCGTAATATGATTTGGAACGAGTTCCGACTGCGTCTCTGGTCCACTTCCTGAATTTGTGCGGCTGCATCAATATGCTCTGGGAGTAGACAGCCAGATGGGCGAGGCGAGCGCGACACCACTGTAGCGTTGGCGTCGACCCTAGTTTGAGATGTCGGCCGTGTCAACGACTCTCCCTGAAGCGCAGAAGCTACCGTAGTAAACTCACCGGTTTTCGGTCTCTGCAGACATTTGGTCGATGAGATAAACCAGGAAGAATACTGTATGGACTCAATCCTGGTCAGAGCGGAGACGAAGGGTTGGACACACGCCCAATGCCCATCACACAGACAGCAACTTGGCGCGTCACATTCCCACAACAGAGGCCCACGCGGTGTGGCAAACGCATGTCAATATAGCGGAACGCACTGTCCAAGCAGTTGCATAAATTATCGGCGATGCCATCCATACTAGACTACATATCAAAAATCCCAGTAAGTATCCTGAAAGACCCATGCGACACGAAGGAGAAATAAGATGCCGAACTCAGCCCAACTGAATTAGACGAAAGTCCTAGAATCCTTCGCGTACGACTTTCTCGCACTTCCAGACCTGATCCATACCAATGTCGCAATCATCGTGACGCAACAAAGACTAAACTCGGTCCATCCTAAAGCCTCCACAGTGAGGGATTGTCGGCATCTGCTTGCGAGAGCCCTCAGCTCATGAGGAATGTGGAACATGATGTTTTCTGAGACCAACCGCGAGATGGGAGGATGTCCCAGGCAGTTTCCGCCTGTGCGCGTGCTGTGCATGAGGCCTGCTCCAGCACCCTGTGTCGATCTTGGTTGAGAAGGCATGGAAGATGGGCACGTGTGGCAATGCTCACCCATAGTACCGAGGTCAACAACAACCATATTACGGAACTTGCTATGTTGGCGAGGAGATGGATTGCTCCGTCTACAAGCCATAACATGTAGGCTGTTGCAAAGACCAAAGTCCAAGCTGCCTCGAAGCATAGTAGGATAAGGCTGGGCGAAGATGTTAGATTGTGTCTTCTGGAGGATATGAGGGCTTCTGAACGCACAGGGAATGATAAGTGGGACTTGACCATGTCTGAACTTCGTTTCCAGCACTGATAAGAAATGCGGTGAGCCCAAGCTCTGCCGCGGCCGTTAGGGCCATGAGTGTAAAGAGGAATGGGTGGTAGTTGGCCCTAATGGAGCGTCTTTGTCTCAGTCTGATCATGGTGGATGATGGTGGTGAGAAGCTCACAGGTTGGGCAGGTTGTTTGAAGATGAATGAGCTGTTGCAAAGGGTTTGAATGTGCTGCGTCGAAGATATAGTGAGGCATGGCTATGAGCATGCTTTCAACACGAGGTGTGAGTGTATGTGACATCACTGGGACTCTGTTGGTGGATGGCAGCGGGATGGCGTCGGGATTGAGCTGGATTGTGAGAGTTGACAAGCAAGGCAAGAGTGGGCGGATTGAGTGGTTGGTGTAGTGTTGTAAAGTGCGGCGGCCGACTTTTGACCGCGCTCGGTTGTCGTTTGTTGGGACGCTCTCTTGCCATTTCGCACCCAAACTTGCTCCAAACGCCATCATTCCCCCGCCATCCTCCCCCAGGCTGCCCTTCACCTCTGCGCAATCTGCTGGCCGCTCTTCTCGTCTTCGTCTATTAATCAAGGCCGCCAACGCCCCGGATCATCGCGCTCACAGTCCTTCACAGTCTGCACGAGGACAGCAACGCTTCCACTCATGACGACCCAGGCATATTCATAATGACAACCGTAGACTTACCAAAGATTCCCTCTCTCCCACCAATCGAGATGCCCGACGCTCTCAACTTCCTCTCTTCTGCGCCGTCTTCCCCAGAGGAACGAGATACCCTTTCGCCTCTTCATCATTCTTCAACATCTCTCGTTTCTCAAGATACCTTCATGACCGCTAATTCAACTCTCTCTCCGGACTCAAATCCCCTCAACTCGGCAACAGCTTCCGAGTTTTCCGCTCCGAGTTCCCAACTAGTTGTCCCACCTATTGGTCTTGCTGCTGGTCTTCGAAAGTCTCTATCTATCGACTCGTTCTCGCTTCAGGCGAAGCACCGCCCGAGCTCACTCACCATCCGCCCTACCAGGGGCAACACAACATCTTTCATCATACCCCATGATTCCCCAAAGGACAGTTTATCTTCCGGAACTCGACGTGACGACCTGTCCACAAGCACATCTTACGCTATTAAGCGAGGTCCAGACACTCCTCATATTCGCCCAACTCCCTCTCTGTAGTCGAGGCGCAAGTGTCAGCACGAATCCAGAAGAGCATGAAGGCCCTCAGCTCTGTGGTTCGGACATCGAACGGTCAGACGAGCTTAAGAAAAACTCTGTCAAGGGGAAATGCTTGGTTCGAGATCCTATACCCGAGGGTGGCCTCACCCTCCCTCCCCGTACCCCTTCGGGACCTTCTGCTTCGTCCTCCACGACGGGTAACGCACCAGTTCCCATTGTACCAGAACGCAGCAGCAGTCTCACACACCAAATAGCCAAGCAACGGTCTCTTATGTCGCTAGACACCCATCTTCCGGTGAGTCTCAATTCGTTTCTTCACAATGTGACCACTCTCTGAATACTTGTCTTCGATATAGCATCGGAGTGAAATCACTTTGGCCATCGTGGGTGCTTCTGGCTGCGGTAAAAGCGCTGTCGTCCGTAAAGGCCTCAAGGGCTATGGATTGTCAGAGCCTATACATCGCACCGTCCCTCGGAGTCCAGACGACCCTGGGGATGTGTTTAAATGTAAGTAGTGTCCCCAGAGTAGCCATCTTGGAATACACTCATGCGCTATACAGACCACTTTCGCGCTGGGAAAATCCCTCATGAGGGAAGTATCCCTGACACTGAACTCCGGGTTTTGGAGGTGGATATATCTTCCCTCAATTTATCTCAACCGCGGCCTGTCCGTGTATGCCCAGAGGGTGCTCCATCCGTTGACGCTATCATCATCTGTTATGATGCTGGACGAGAATCGTCATTTACTCATGTGGAGGATGTGCTTCGTACGTGTTTATTCTTCCAGGACAACGGGATTCATCGATAACCGCTCTACAGGGTTATTCGGACATTTGAATTTGCCGACCATTGTTTTTGCTTGCAAGTCGGACCTTGAGAAACGAGTGGACTCGCGACACGCTGATTCGATCCTTCAAGTATATAGTGTCGGTCTCATTGAGGTTTCTGCCGTTACACAGCAGGGGAAAAGCAAAATCAGAACAGCATTTGACTGGATATTCCATTCCATATTCTCTGATCGTGGGACTAATGGCGATCGAGACAGTCTTCAAAACCCAGCCTCGCCCTCTATACTTTCCACCACGTACGCAACGCCATGGGACATCTCACGAGCGGATTCAGCAACACCCACGGCTTCTTCAGCGACCTCAATGCAGGCATCTCAGTCTCATTTTGGAAGAACACTGAAGCCGCGCTCGAATCGAACCTCACCCCCAACCTCCCCGGATAGCCCACATTCTCCTCCCACGCCCACGTCCCCTGCTCGGGCGCGATCAATGAGCGACCTCCTATCAGAGGCCGAGTCGGCGAGACGAGACCACCGAGAAGGAGCTGACAAGGACCGGGAACACAGCCCAAGTTCACGAAGCGCCGTACTTACGACTAACGGTTCAGGTACTTCACCCATATTGCCACCTCCCCAGGTGTCTGAGCCGCTTGCTGGCGGGGAAGCTGTGGGTAGTCTGGAAGATGTTGTAGAGAGTAGTCGCGAGAACGTTTCTCGAGAACCGTGAGTAATGTCTGTTTCTCCTATTCAGGATGAAGGGATAGAATTCTTGTACCAGTCGAGCGCCTCCGTGGGTCACGTTGGATGACCTGTTGGACAAGTTACTCTTCTTGGCCGTTAGTGATGATGGTAGGTCGAGGAACACCCCAGAGAGCATATCAAATATTCATGCTGCTTGCAGACCCAACATTTATATCCCATTTCCTTCTTACATACCGCCGTTTCTCAACGCCGCGTAATATTCTGCTCGCTATGCAGAAGCGGATGCGGTCATTGGACCAACAAACGGGAGATCCTATGTTTGCGTGCTTCGCACAGATGAAGTGAGTAAGCTGATTCCTGTAAGATGATGTATTTGTTGACGTCAAATCAGGATCTGCTGTTTGCTTGACAACTGGACCAAGACATACCCCGACGATTTTGCGGTACCAGGTACTGCAGGAGCATTGAATGCTCTTATAAAATCCGTCGTGGGCAAAACTTATCTCCTTCACTATGGGTCGGAATTCATCCCTTTCACTGAGATACTTTCGACCTTCAGAGACAAGGATACTAGTTGGGCGATGAAAGTGGAAGATCCCCCTGACGATAGTGATGATGCTTTGAGCATCGCGGATTTCCCAGTTCGTGTGCCGGAATCCCCCGCATCGAGCTACAATTCCAATTCGTTGAGCTCGTTAAACGAAGTGGGATCATCACATGGGATACTTCCGACCAATTCCTCACGAGAACGCAAGTCAAGTCTACCTCTGTCCTCTAGACATTTACTGGCGACTTCATTTATGTCGGCAACGAGCTCTGGTTCTACAAGTCTCACCCACAAGCAGATCCTGAAAAAGCTCAACTCCATCGCATCGGAATTGAATACAATTGACCCTCAGACCATTGCCCAAGAAATAACGCGATACGAGTGCGGCGAGTTTTTGATCATTAAGGTGATGGCGTTCTCCCTATTGAGCAGATGCATTGACTAACTATGTTTCCCAAATATACAGCCCCGTAATTGGCTGCAACACGTCCTGGGACAAACTGGCAAGAAGAACCCCGAGACGGATCCTATCTCGAGATATAACGCAATTTCCAATCATATCGCTCATTGGTACCAAAATTTCCTCCTATCTTTCGTACCAATGCTCACAGGTATCCAGGGTGCTCTCATTGATTCTTTGTCACGAGCGAACCAGAGCGCGGGCCCGGCAAATTGAAAAATTTGCGGAGGTAGCAGTCCGCCTTCGTGCTCTAGGAAATTATTCCGCCCTTCGAGCTGTGGTTGCGGGAGTTAACGGGGCCACTTTCGAAGGAGATGCTGCTTTGGAGTTTTTCAGGCAGAAATCTGAATCCCTCGGCAAGACCTTCCAGTCATTTGACCAGCTGCTTCAAGCTGTCCGCTCCCATCAAAAGTATAGGTTGGCACTTCGGAACACAAAGGGTGCATGTATACCTGCTTTGTACGATGATTCACCCGCGCTTTATCTGAATTGCCTGTGTTCTGAACACCTGCCTGATCTTACAGGGAAATTCACCTCTCCGATCTTATCCGAGCGCACGAAGGCAATCCAGACTTTCATAACGAAGATACCTAACAAAATCCATTGGGCCAAGTTCAACATGATGGGTCGTTTTGTAGATGTGATAGCCTCGTGCCAGCAAGCATGCCGTGACACAGGAACATTCACGAACTACCCGGCTAGAACTCACATTAAGGATCTGTTATTGCTCGATCAACCTCAGTATCTGATGGACGAAGAGGTTAGCATCCTGTCATTTAACCTTCCTGCTTATCAATGTATGCTCACGTTTGTTGTTTTCCGCTATTCAGTTGCAACGTACGAGAACGTCGTTACCAGACCTTGAAAATATTGACGACCCATTCCGACCTGGTATGCCTCGGACATTCTCTCGGGACTATCCTCCTCATCCAACAAAGAACAACGATGCCCTCTTGAAAAAGATTTTTTTCTGGTGACCGGGCTTGGATTTTGCATATTTCACGCCGTATCTATTGTACTTACTTTGGAGTGTACCCATAAGCCGTCGGAGTTGTTTTGTCTGCTTTGTCGTCGTTCAGTTCACTTTGAGTTCAAGCTATCCAATAATGCAACACGTGTCCCCGATATAGTCGTACTTTTGACAATGAATGTTCTGAAATGAAGTCGAGGCTACCAATCGGAGCTTGACAAGGTGGGTATGGTCGGGTAATTCCTTTCATTTCCTCAACGACCCTGAACGGACCAGGACATCTTCGATTTTATAGAAAAGTCATTTCGGGCCTGGCAAACTCAGCGACGAAATTCGAGTCGAACCCGGCGGGCACAGTGCGCGAACCAATTCTTTTCACTTGAAACGGATAGAATATTCGTCAGGTTATCTCACGTTCATACAACTTGAACTTCCTTCTTCCCAATGTATTTCGGTAGCAATGTTGGAACCCATCGCATCACACGCACGAAAGGCGTGTTGTACCACGTTCATGAGACGGGATGTTCCTTGTTGGGGTGCTTCATGATAACGGAATTTTTGTAATCTATGAAATTTTCGAGATGAAGTAAGATATATTGGGTTCCATGTGACTGGTGTGCGAAAGGATAGAGAGGACGCGAAAAAGAGACTTGTCGGCTTTTCTGGATGACTGCTTCTTTTGGAGAGGCGATCGAAAGGGGGTGATCCCGATAGAATCTGTGATCATCATGCATCACGTGCAGAATTTTCTCCCATTTGGCGCCCGTCGTTTGGGATTGCAAGAGTGCGAGCTTGGATGCTAATTTATTCTTCACCGATCCAAAACGAGTTCTTTCATTCTGTCAAGATGGGCAACCTCGACGATTTCATTATGACAATTGATTCCGACTCTGAGGAACAACAAGTCGTACCACCCACGTCCTCGAAAAAGTCTGGTAGTAAATCCAAGCCTGGACAAGAAGAAGATGCAGCGCTGAATCCAGACTTTACTTTTGACTTATCCATTGACCCGTACGCCGACCATCTGGAAGACGCATACGACCTCAGAGACCACGTCACAAAGGGAACGAAACCGGTGTGTTGTAATTGCGCTTGTGTGGAGGTGCTCACCAACTTGTAATAACCAGGATCCTATTTCAGTAGATGATATTATTGAGCGCCGGAAGTCCAAACAATTATCAAAAAAGAGGAAACGTGCTACGGAGGAGGAGGACCTGTCTGATGATTCCGAGTCTTCCGAGGAAGACAATGACATTTCGGATGATGCAAGTGATGCAGGTGATTCGGAAGAGGAGTCGGAGTTGGATGCGGAGGACAACGTAGAGTCGGATGAGGAAGCTGACCCTCTTGCAACCTCTGATGAAGGAAAAGAGGACGAAGAGGATGAACAAGATAGTGATGAAGACGACGTTGCGAGCGACGATTCTGGAGACAGTGATTCCGAAGAGGAAACACAAGCAGAGAAGGACCGCAAAGCCGCTTTCTTCGACTCGGAAGGCGCAACCTCCGAAGAACACGCCTCTTTCTTGACAATGAACCTATCACGACCTGTGCACAAGGCTATCACCTCTCTCGGATTCAATAAACCCACACCTATTCAAGCAGCAACAATACCTGTGGCGCTCTTAGGGAAAGATGTTGTTGGGAATGCCGTTACTGGGTCTGGAAAAACTGCCGCCTTCATTATTCCCATGCTTGAACGGTTATTGTACCGCGAGCGGGGGAAGAAGGCAGCTGCGACTCGATGTCTGGTTCTTGTTCCGACGCGAGAACTTGGCGTTCAGTGCTTCGAGGTCGGCAAGAAGCTTGCTGCAAACACAGACATCCGCTTTTGTCTCATTGTTGGTACGTCTTCAACTTCACGATCGTCGTGCACCACAATATGAATTTTTTTTTATTTCGTGTTAGGCGGGTTGTCTCTGAAGGCCCAGGAGGCGGCCTTGCGTACTCGGCCAGATGTGCTTATTGCAACGCCTGGTCGACTAATTGACCACCTTCACAACTCCCCAACGTTTACGTTGGACACTTTGGACATCCTGGTTCTTGATGAGGCTGATCGAATGTTGTCCGACGGATTTGCGGATGAGCTTACCGAAATTGTCAAGTCGTGTCCACAGTCAAGGCAAACAATGCTATTCTCTGCCACGATGACCGATTCGGTTGACGAACTCGTGAAAATGTCACTGAATAAACCTGTACGGTTGTTTGTGGACCCCAAACGAAGTACTGCAAGAGGACTTTTGCAGGAGTTTATCCGAGTTCGCGCTGGGAAGGAGTCAGAGCGGGCAGCCCTGTTGGTAGCGGTATGCAAGAGGACGTTCAGATCAAGGGTCATTATCTTTTTCCGGAGCAAAAAGCTCGCACACCAGATGCGAATCGTTTTCAGCCTCCTCGGGATGAAATGTAGCGAGCTCCATGGGGATTTGACTCAAGAGCAGGTATGTTCCGCACGTTCCGTCTCCTGTGTACTGGTAACGAATTCGAAAACAGAGGCTTATTGCTCTCCAACAATTCCGGGATGGGAGCGTGGACTATCTCATGGCCACAGATCTCGCCTCTCGTGGGCTCGATATCAAAGGGGTTGAAACAGTTATCAACTACGACATGCCGGGCCAATTGGCTCAGTATCTCCATCGTGTTGGCCGAACAGCTCGCGCAGGGAAGCAAGGACGGTAAGCACTAAACGTCAATTGTGCATTCATGCCTCTGACGTCACTCTCACTCCAGGTCTGTCACCCTCGTGGGTGAAGCGGATCGCAAAATGCTGAAAGCAGCCATCAAACATGCGACAGAGGAAGACAAAGTTCGTCACCGTCAAATTCCCTCTGAGGCTCTCGCCAAGTGGTCGCAGAAATTGGAGGAGCTCAAGAAGGAAACGGCAGAAGTTCTGGAAGAAGAAAAGGAGGAAAAGCAGGCGAGTTCTTTTGGATGCGGTTTTATCTGGTAGGCGCGTTCGACTGATATGTGGCGTAGCTCCGGCAAGCCGAAATGGAACTCCGGAAAGGGCAAAATATGATTGAACACGAAGCGGAGATCTACTCTCGCCCTGCAAGAACGTGGTTCCAAAGTAGTAAGGAGAAGGAGAAGGCAGAAGGTAGTACTTCGCATGATCGTCCCTCCCCAAATTGTCCTCATTTTTTACCTACAGCGATTAGCAAACAACAGTACGAAGCTGGATTCAAGGGAGATAGCAAGGCAAAGGAGAAATCTAAATCCCAAGACACTAAGGTGCGTCCCCGTGCCCGAATTTGTATTCTTGAAACTGAGCCCGGAATCTAGCCAAAACGAGATAAGTTTGCGGGGCTGTCGAGAAAGGCGAAGAGGCGAAAAATGGCGATGGAAGAAGATGAGGGAGGGGACAGTGGGGCGATACGTGCTGCCGTCAGGTCCGCCAAGAAAGCAGCAAGGCCCGCAAAAATTGGGGAACCAGAGAGAAAACCGTCAAAGACGCGTCAGAAGACGGAGAAGAAGAAGAAAACCCAACCGAAGGACAAGGCCCGCGCTGGTAGTGGTTTTGAACGCGATATGGGCCAGCGGGGTGCCAGAGAGGGTGTCAGGGCGAAGAAGGGCGATGCCATTGGGGGCGCTGGAAAGAAACGGTCAGGAAAGAAGAAGTAGATACTTTGGGACTCGTTCATGTGTACCACGATCTATGGATTTTCTATGTAGCGTTTCCTCCATGAGAACTTCTGGTTTTATGGTGTTCCAGAGCCAACGCGTGTGGGCGCTAATACACTGAGCCACTGAACGCGATCGACCTGACGCGTCCAAGTTTCAGGCTCACACCCGAGTCGGTGTACCCTCCACTTCAGCGACCTCAACCGTCTTTGATTCTACCTACTCCTGTGGCTCCTGTTGGTGGGCGTTGTACAACTTGTTTCTGACCATTGCTCGAGCCCGTTAGTGAGACGACTGCTGCGTGAAAATTTAACCGACACCGCTCATACTTTGTCGAAGACGAAGATCGCAAGGCGCGCGACGGTGCCCCAGAAACCGTTGTTAGTCGATTGGAGGATTATTGAAGGACCTTTATCCGCTTAATTCGGTGCCCACCCCAATTTTCCAGCGATGGGCGATGCATTCACCTCTATAGCCAGCTTACGCCTTCCCACAACGTCCCGCGTTCTTCGGTCATCTTGGTGTCCTGATAAGGACCTCCTTGTTATTGTAACTCGGCCGGGAGGTCGCGACAAGCTAAGTCTATGGAAGATGCAAGGATCGAAGAAATGGGAGGTGGATTTTGATAGGGATATTTTGGGAATTGAAACAGTTATCGATATCGCTTGGAGTCCGGACGGTGAGTGGTCCCGGAGCTTGGAGCCCGTCCAGGTCGTGAGCTGACTGTAGGCCCCAGGCATGGTCATTGCTGTCGCTCATGACCCACCCGCTGTCACACTCCATTCTATACAAGATGGTCGTCAGCTGGGTCATCTGCCTATACACGCACCAACTCAATTACCTGGCAAGCTGCAGTTGACGGGGATCACATGGTTTCAAGCTGAGAAGAAGAACCCGAATGCCTCTATGCCTGATATTTTCATGCGAGGCCATGATATTGTATGTGCTTTCTCATTTTTCTGGTGATTTCTTGGGATTTATGTTTGTTCCTCGAGACGGGATCCGCGCATTCGATCCTGAAAGGACAACCGCTCCTGGATCCTTTGCGCGACGAAGCACAATCCACCGTGTAAGCACTTCAGGAACTTGTAATTTCACCGCTAAATTCTCTACAGGGCCTCCGAAGTCTTCGCGTTCCAAAGTTCACGTCCCCACTCTGCAGGAGAACATTCTCAGCCTTCGTATATATCGTCATGGCCTTCCCTTCCTACCGACCTAATTGCAGCATCTATGAAACCTCCGAAAGGAAGAAAACAGCAGAGCCGTCCCGGAGAGGAGCTAGACGAAGTCGACGAGACCAATGTGAATAGTATCCTTGGTGTCTCTGATAATCAAGGCAACCTCCACTGTTTCCTTGACGGTAGCTACTCCCTGGGTTCAATATCCACAGAAATCAAGTGTTCTCTTATGCCCGTTCATCGAATCAATCAAGAATTATATTTTGCTCATGCTCAAACTAACGACTCTGGTCGGATATTCACAAGTTTGCAACCAGCTTTTATACAAGTTCCACTTCTCAAACAGCGGATTGTCCGCGACGTCGCTCGAGTGTCATCGTCGACCAGGGAACTTGTTTGGTACGCGATACGATTGGTGAAAGAGATGAGAGCTGCGTGGTTTGGGTCGGAAACCCTGAGTGGGGCGAGAGCACAGGGACCAAAGTGGGTTAGGGCACTTGAAGTACGGCAGAGGGATCAATTTGGTCGTAAGCAGCGTTGTCGCGTTGATACTGTGTCGGATTGACAACGTTTTGAATTAGAATTGGAGCCAAATGCTATCCTTGACTTGACGTCTCTCCTCGTAACTGGCCGACTCTCAGACGCCCTCGGGGATTATCTGGGCAGTAGCGAACATATGAGTGAACGGGTACGCTACGACGTTTGCGTCTTAATCTTGCTAATTATAGGCACATCAGGGTATTCAAAAGTGGGAGTCTAGCGTCGTGGACGCCCTCACTAAAATCAGGGACTACTCAGAGAAGCGCCTGAGCCCCGCGTGTCAGCGGATTCATATCATGTTGGAAGAAGTCCAAGGATGGTCTCTTTTGTGAGCAGAACCCAACCCCGAATGCGATTCTTTTTCCCATCAAAAATTCACCCCCGAATGACAGGCCGCAGTACTCGCTTTGCGGTATCCAAACAGAAGATGTTAATACATGCTTGGAACTGGCTGGACGAGGTATCGTTTTGGCCTCTTGGCTCGCAGCGACCGCGCGAAGAGAATTGATCCGCTTCAGAGAATTCATTACTTGGCTACGATCTGGTGATTAGCTATCGCTTGCCTGTTTGTCTGTCCCCCGCCTGATGATGATCCCCTTGTTACGGATCCAGAAGCGACCAAGGCCACGACGCCGACAGAGACTCAGAGTCAGCTACCACCCTCTCGACACGATCCTCTCGACGTCAACGATTATTTGATGTCGGGTCTTGTGGTTAGTTCGATCGACAAATGGTTCATGGGCCCTGTTCCGCAATTCTCATTGGAGGATCTTGGGGTCCCTCCGATACGAGATTTAGCTAGTTCGTTGAAAGCCTCTCGCGAGGCACTTGCTAACCCAAAGGATAATTTCGTCTGGCCACCGGTGAGTCGATCCATTTCTCTCACCACCTCCAGAACCGACCCCAAGCCAATCAGTTCTGTGGCGCGGGGTGGGTGGGCTTGGTGAGGGGGTGTGTTCTTTTTCAATCGGTTGACGTCAAATCGTGCAGAATGTCAAGCATCAGGACCACACTCGCTTGGACAGAAACTTGGATGGGTTGATCCAGGACCTCGCCACGCGTTGCCACAAGATCTTCAAGGAAGCATCGCGCGCGGCTTCCCGTTCTGCTGTTACCCTCGAGAGGAAGCAACACCCCGGTTCTTCTATTCAGGAACTGTCGTTGGAGGCAAGACGCCCCGCAGACGCACCTCTTTTCATTCGAGAGCGAAGTGTGATTAATGCCAGTGAGGTATGTGTGTATACGTGTGTGTTTCGATCGGGGGATTGTCCGTTTCCCCTCTTTGATGGGGTTTTTTTTTGATAACGAAAACATGCAGGATGACAGCGTCTTGCAATACCTTGCAATCCAGACGCCGCATGGTAGTGAAGGAAGCCATTGTGTGTTGTCTCTATCGTTATTGTTCCCTCGCTTGGAGGCTCATTGGGGGGAATATCACATTATTTCACAGTGTTTATGGTCAAGCTGCACCCAAGCGGGCAGGATCCACAAAAACGAATCCCAGCGGCCGTTGCTGTGCTCTCGAGCACGATTCTAGGTAGCGAGGATGCTATGGAAAGCACAATTCCCATCGAGGTGCTCGATGCCGAGTTCTTTGACGGAGAGAGCATCATCGTGGTGTACCGCAGGCGAAACCAAGTTGGTAGGTTCTAGACGGCCCTATGATGGGGAATCCCTGGGTTTATTTCGTATTTTGCTTACTCTCTTTTTCCTCACTCACACTCACACACTCACGGATTTGTGCATATGAAAAAATATGATCGATTAGGACCAACGTTCATTGGGATGGTAGGATATGCTGATCTGGAGTACCAGGATATAGATACATTTTCAGAGGTCAATTGTGTCTATCGGGAGGAGTTGGTGGGGGAGATTGAAAAGGGATTGGGGAATGGACAGGTATGGGTCCACTCTTGTTCATGTTGTTGTTGTTGGGACAAGATGGATGGACAGCTAAGCGAATGTTTATCTTTTGACGCCATGCCATTTTAGCTTGCCTCGGTCCCCATACCAATCAATCAATTCCGTGCAGTGGGCGGCTGCAAAGAAGGGGGAGTGATGCTGTGCGTGAACGGAAGGGTGGGTCGGAGGGTCGCTTGTGTGTTGGATGATGTGGGATTGTCATTAGAGATACTTGATATGGAAGGGGAGGGTGATGAAGAGGAGGATGAGGAAGAGATGGATGAGGATGATGTGACGGAAGGAGAAGTGTGAATTTGTACATGGTAGAGTGGATGCGGTAGTACGGGGTGTTTGTTTGTGAACGAACATGATGAATGGGCATGTTTGAGAGGAAGATGTATTGCAAAGGAGGCGGAACGCGGGAGAGAAAGAAGCTGGGCGGCTAATGTAAATGTAGAAAAAAATACGGGAATAAAAGAATATTAAATGGGATTGCATGTTGTTTGTGAGAGGTACTCGGCGTTTCATACGTGATGGTTGCCCAACCGGCGATTGCGGGACCATTCCTTTTTCTTTCTTTTCGTTCGTTGGTGGGGGAGGGGCGTGGGGGTCACACGGAGGATAAACAGAGTGAGCGTTCCACAGGGCCGGTCCCCAACTTCAGTTTGGCAAGTCGGATAATCGGGCCTAGCGATAGTAAAAATGCGGAGTTTGTTCACTGGGGGATTGTCTGCCCTTGGGAAATGAGAATTGAGAATATTATCACACAATAGTGGTAATCAATACTGGGGCGGGAGCGAGGGCCGAGGAAAGGAACGAGATTAGAAAAAGGATATTGGAGTGAGGAGACTATTGGGAATACGAGGCAAAGTGAAAATTGGCCGAATGGGCTTCCGAAGATTCCAGCCCAGGAGAAATACTTGATATTTCGCACCTCCACCTGCACCTCTTCCTCCACCCGCCCGCATATTGCATTAGACAAAGTCACACTCGCAAGTCTCCTCCTTTCCTCGTGCCCTGACTGATCTAAATTCCCGCTTCTTTCCTCAAAACAGGTTTATACCCCTTGCATTCCACTCTCGCTAAACTCCATCACCCCCACTCCCATCTCCTTCTCTCCCTTCCATGCCTCAGACAGCAAACAGTCCCACCTCAACAAACTCCAAGGCAGGCTCCGACGACAACTCAAACAGCCGTCTGTCAGAGGCTGCTCTCAGAAAGAAGAAAAACGCAGATGCCCAGGCTGCTTTTCGCGCAAGGCGCGCAAACTACATCGCGACTCTCGAGGAAACAGGTACCGCATCCCCCGCCCTATCTGTCCAATTTCAACATCACCCATCTCATTCTCCTTCTTTCCATCCCTTCCAGTCACAAATCTAGAAGCTGTAGTCCTCCAGCTCCAGGACTCTTGTCGCGAAGCAAAGAATGAGGCGACAGAACTCCGTTCAGAAAATGCACGACTTCGTCACGACGTTCGCGAGAGGGAGAGATTTTGGAGAGCGCTATGGCAGACAAAAAAGACGGGCCAAGCCCCAGACGTGCAGCCCGACGACTTTCCATCCATGCCCAATTACAACACCGTACACACACCACCAAGTGCCGTCGTACAACCTATCAACTCAAACGTTAACCATTATTCCGACGATGCCCTTCGATTCTCCTCTGGCGGTGACCCCTCTCCCTCCATGTCCAACGCCTCTTATCATCCAGCTGCCACACCAGATTACCCACATCGCTCTCCCGCAATCCCTTTCGCAGGAATAGAACACGAACCTCCACAAGACTCTCGTTCTCAGCACATGGATTCACATCGCGTTCAGCGATATGCTCCCTACTCTTATCCAATCGAAAGTTCTGCTCGCGATGCTACTTGGCCTCAGCCTACAGCCTCCGGGAACGAACCGGGCTCAATGGACAACACCGGATCTTGCCCTTCTCCAAACTTCGTAGAGTCTCCTAGTCTCACGTCTTCTGATCTAAACTATAACTCTCGTTTCCCCGTCGCGGAAGATCAAAAGGTTCCCATTACTCCCCTCACCACCACATCCTACATGTTCCCCACTAGCCGTTCCATGTCTCCAGCTGCCTCAACCCCAACTTCCACTTCTTCCACCTCTCTCGCTCCCGCTCCTTATCAGTTTACTTTTCCTGAAGGCTCCGTCGTTCAAGATCGCCCAGAATTCGGTGGATTCCGTAGGCAACCAAGCAACCACGGCCCTGAGCTTACCCTACATGGAGGTACAGCCGACATACCCGTTGGTAGCTCTGGAGGTGACCTGCGCTACCGTCTAGGCAACCGAGCCAACTCTACCGCAGAACGCCCTGTCGTGCCACCCATTTCTCCCTACTCTCGAACAGAAAACGGCTCCAACGAACGCGAAAGCGACGAGAGCGAGTCGACGCCGTACCATTACTCCACACGCGCTCGTCAGCGCCGCAGCACTGCCACTTCAAGGACGTCTCGATCCCCTTCCCCCGGTCCTCCACCCATCTGCGGCACATTGGCCGTTATAAAAGCACAGGCGTTTGGCGCGTTGAGGAGAACGAGGACAAGGACCAAAAAATCGTCAGAGGGCGCTGCCAAGGCTGCTGTCGAGGCACTAGAAGCTAGGGGTATTGGGATGGGTATCACCGTCGGTTCGTCGACAAAACGACCACGTCTGCATCATGATGATGATAATATGCAACCATGAACGAACGTTGACATGCGTAGATAATGTCCTTTGTGTGTGTGCTTTGTGTGCTCATGTGGATCGGTGGGTGCGACCGCTTGGTTTTTGTGTACTGATATCATATATGATCTAGTCCTGGGACTCTGTAGACGAAAGTTCATCATGCAACATTACTTATTTCTGTCGTGCTACATGCTATATTCTGCTGTAGGATAATTCTGCTGTAATATACTATCTTGTCTGCTTGGTTTTTTCCTTTTCTATTTTTTTTTTGCCGTCGGCCTATTTGCTTTTACTATTTTTGGCTTTTTGTTTACCACTCTATCCTCTATTCTTTCTCTGTATGTACGTGGACTCACAGATTACAACGCACATGGATCTGGGATGTCACAACTAAATAAAAATGCCTGTACTTACCTCCTCTGAACATGCAATACCACACTCTGTGAACAAATTAAAAAAGAAGTAGCATGTATCGTACATGTACATACACACCCACTGATGGACCGATGGCCCGTCGATCCTCTTCGACATCGACTCCGATTCGTAAACAACTCAGCCCGTTTTATGAAACCGAAAAAGCCACTTCCGTGGGTAATGGATAGAATAGAATCTACCATGAAGTAAAGCTCGAGGTACTCATAACGTATACTCATCATGTCCGCATGTCACACATTCCCTCCCGTGAATCCGTGAATGAAATCAGATCGTTCGTTCATTGTACATGTTGGGGAGGTACCCTGGTGTTGATTGGTGATTGGAATGATCCAGTTGATCCATCAATGGACCCCTCCGGGACGTGCACAACTTACTTATGGGTAAAACCTTCCCAGATCCCGAGTGATCATTAGACCATTAGCCTTCATCACCGAAATCACATAACTTACACGCACAGGGTGTAAAAAAAAAGGGAATGACTTCACATCCGTTACACACGTTGGCAATCATGCATCTGGACGGACATGCTAGAGCATGGGTATCTTTGGCGCGAAATGCCGCCAGCCTGCAGTTTTGGTTTGATCTTGGTACCCTCGGAGTAGAACACCGGTCGCAATGAGTGAGGGGAATGAGCGAGTGGGAGTTCTGAACTCCTGAGATGACCGTGAGCCGTCAGAAACAACGCGTCATCGGCATCATACCACGCATCCAGGTCATGTTTCCGTTCATATTGGCAAAACAAACTACAAACGCAAGTCAGCCAATGAAATAGACAATAGACACGAATATACGAATATCAGCCAAATTCAGTCTAGTACGGAGAACTTGAACTGATTGTCTGAGCTCCAGGTATGGAAAGAGGTATATTATTCCCCGTACAGAGTGTCCCACCACGACGGCAATGTACTGCAGTTCCTGTACACGCCGTCCAGAACCCTATTAGAAACCCTTTCCTTCCGCTATGATACAATCCTCTGTCCAGATCCTCCGCTCAAAACGGTCGAATGAGAATCTGGGAATGGGAATAGATTCAACTCCGTTATAGCCAGATATGTCCATATGACGACGGGGCGGGGTGACACTCCCCTCCAAATCCCACAACGCGTATCACAGCTGAGTGGAACAGGAACGTGAATCTCTTGCGCGGGCATCGAAGGGGGCTTGCTTGATCAGGGTTGGAGTAACGGCCGGAAGAGGGCCTCGAAGATCCCAATCCAATTTAAATTCGAACAAACAATTGCTGTACCTCGATCCGCGTCCGTGTTTTGCATCGCTATCCTTTGGCGACATTGACCTTGGGAACGGCCGGGTCCCACGTACCCCTGAGCTCGCTATAGATTTTCAGGAGGATGGAATATATCAAAAAAGATGCCCGATTTGTGGCCACAAGGATAACGTACTTTTTGAATCTCTGTGCCCAGATCAAAAGTCCAGGCGCACCGAACATCATGAAGGTGTATGCTACGGTGTATATGGAAGCAACCATGGTGGACAGTGAGGCTGTGAGCGCGATGGAGGTCGCCAAAAGCATGAGGGTTAATATTCCAGTCAACAGTTTGGGGCCATTCTGAAAATACAATAAATAAAAAAGAAGAAACACGCCATACATGTCAGCCCCCGCGTATAGTGGACACAAAACACAGAAAAAGGAAGTAAAACGCACCTGGAGACGCCGCCGGAGAGAAGGAAAGAGTGCGAATGATTGAATAGAGAAAAGTACAAGGGCAAACACGGAGAGGTCATCAGCCAACCTGGAAGCCAATACAACCGAAGACGAGATCGCAGCATTCATGGACAGTACCGAGGTAAGCCTGTTCCGAATCGGTATCAAAGTCAACACCGCGTGTACCGTGTATACAAGAGATAGTTACCTTTCCTTCGTGGGACGAACAGACGCTTCCGACGAACTATAATCCGCCAATACGACGTTGAGAATAAAGAGAGAGGCAGACAAAGCCCAGATCGAGTCGGATGATGTCGCAGCCGTCAGAGTCCTTAATACCGGAGATAAAGACAGCAAAGCCAAAAAGACGAGAATTGATGATTTGATTGCCTTGGCTCCTAGTAATATAGAATATATCATTCGTTTTCCATTGAAGGATGATTTTCGTCATGAGTATCCTCGATGACCATAGTTTCACGTCAAAGACAACTAACGATTCGTATATCGTTCTTGTTCGGTGGAATGGTAATCAAGAATCTCGGAGGTGAGATAGCCCATCATGAAGACCGACACCGAGATCCAGACCAAGATGCGAGGATCAAGGTAGCGTTCTTTCAACCTGACAAAGGTTGCAAGAAAGATGAAGATGGTCGCTACGTGCTGCGTCACCGCAGACGATGCCATGACGAGGTACCAGTAGGTGTACGGCCGGAAGTTCGCTGCAGTACATGGCCGTGTTGTCAATAGGGCGAGAAGTTATGGGGAATACATGCTGGAAGCCCACCGTTTTTCTTGAGGGACGAAAGGAATGTTTTGGGGACGAAATTGTCAGGGTAACGATGACGTTTCCACAGCACCCTCTCCCAGTCAGAATCTTCGTCTTTATCGGACATGCATATGACAAAGATAGTTAAACGATACAATTATAGTGTTCAGGTGGTATTCACTGTCAGTGGTACGGACTTGGATGGTGGTCAACGTCATAGAAAGGCGCGAAGTGGCTGAGCAACGCGGTTACTACTATCACACGAGCCTTTGCCGCTGGTATTCTCCGCCACTATACTAAGCCTCCATCATCCTGGACGTTGTTCACAACCAGCAGACGTCGTTGTCGGTACCCTAGGCCGACATGCCCCTCAAACGCGCTCAGAGTGCACCGTCAAGGTGTACAGTATCCTCGGACCGTACCCGCCAGAATTGAATGCAAGGTACCTGTGGCAACCTTCAAACCCCCAAACCATATTCGAAGTCTGGACTTCTTCTCAGACTGCTGCTTGCCCTCTTTGTTGCGTTTTGTCGTGTCCCGAGTCCGTCTATCGCAGAATTTGGGGTTCAAAAAACCCTGAGCTTCGTACCCAGTCTGGCAGCGCAAGCCAGCACACCAGACACCCACCCGGAAATTTAGACAGCATGTTCCTGTGTATTAATTTCGACGCAGTGCGTGCTGATATCGCCATGACAAATACCCGTACAGGGGGCGTCTCCCCTCAAAGATCTTGCGCATGTCCGAATGTCAGCCTGTATTATTGTCATTCGATTACTCGGTCTGCTGGTCGCCGTGCTCAAGGGAGGAATAGGGTAGAGATCGACTGAGTCGCTGCTTTGGATTGAAGCGTGAATCAGCACCGTATCCAAGGTACCGATCCCAACGGGACCACGGAACATCGTAGTGACATTTTCGGGGACCTTTGGGGTCCAACCAGGGATCCAAACTCCACCGTGGCGGGGAATGCTAAACCCAATTGCAAGCGAGGGAGGGGAGCGTGAATGTGATACAAGTATATGGGCTGGAAAAAATACACACATGCTTGAATCGGTCAGCGATCGGACAACATAAATAATACCCCATGTTCCGGAATCCGTATACACGACAAAAACAGATAACGGTCTCTCTGAATAACGGCGGAATGGTGGAAATCAATCCCACTGGCAAAAAGTAGAATCAAGTTTAGGCAACCAGGTTTTAGATCAAAGAAAACATGCACATACCACGAGTTGTTCCTGCTGTCGTGGTTCTGGTGCTCGCGATGCCGCTTTAGATGCTTGTAATTGTGCCGCCAGCCGCCCCTGGTTCGGATTTGAGGAATTCGTCCCCCTCGTCTGGGCCTAAGGTCGACCAATCAAACAGATAACATTCGAATGAAAGTTTCTCGTATGAAGAATTGAAGAAAGAGGACGGACTGCTTTCGCTCTCTGTTCTGCTGCCTGCGCTGCCGCAGTCCGAGGGTCCGGTCGTTCCGTGCCTACGGGTGCCACGGGAGATGCAAGGGCTTGGAACCCACGATTCGTGTTCGTATTGATTGGACCCAGGACATGATCACCTCCCGAGTACTTGCTGGATTTCGAACAAAGAGAGCCCATGGACGTCTATCGCTATGGGAGAGTTGGGAGATAAAGGTGGGAGTTTGTCATCATGGGTGATGATGCTTGTTGTTGGCGTGCGCCAAGGCTCACTTCAGGGATCCAATCACTCAATCACTTCAGTTGGAAGCACGGCCAAACGAAAACAATCGGCCTTCTTTCACAACGGAAAACTGCATTCACCGGATTCGCATCAAAAATGCAGAAAACAAACACAGGGTGCTGTAATCGGCTGGTTTGGTTCAAGACCACAAAGGGGAACTGGTTTTGAACTTGCTGAGAACCGGGACAGCTTGCGCGACAAGACTTGTTCTCCGTCACAAAAAGGGTGCAATAAGTACGAATATGCGGAATCACATTATGATACAGGTGTGCGTCGGTAGACAATATTGGGCAGCGGGCACTTGGATCAGCACAGAAAGAGTCGCGGGCATGCAGGAAAGAAGCAATTCCTTCCCGAGAAGGTTTCAATGACTTATGAACCTTACCGCTGCGACGGGGAAGTAGGCAGATCAGCATAGTCACTCCTCCTACTCCTTGCACTCCAGGGGCTGTGATTTCTCTCGCCTAACCCAATATTATCGGGTTGCCGTTGGGGAGTCCATGCCTGAGAAGATATGGACATGTGAACACGAGGAATACAGATATACGGCAGATGAACCCTACCTCCCACCACCGCCTGCCTGTGTTCCAGGGGAGACCTGTGTCGAATCCGGCTTTTACCATGCGGTTCTTGATGCCTGCACCAAGTAGCAAGCCAAAAACAGTGAGAAGAAACAGGGTTACGACCAGCTGATCTCTAGGTGAATCACGCTCTGTTGTTCAGAATACCAGTGGGCTCTTAGTTATGCCCGAGAGAACATAGATACGGATAACGCACGGAAGCATCTTGCTTCTACATCCCCCTCCTTGCCTGTTGCAGTGTCTGGGTCTGCTTTACCGATCGAGGCACCAGCACAGATGGGCAGGTTCTGGTTCAGACACCACTTTTTCGTGCAGGAAAGGCATGGCTTGTTTGGGTCGTCAGGAATGGCCATATGAAGAATGGTATAGTTTGCGCCAAAACATATGCCTTGGAAGCGTGAGCTAAATCTCCTGCAAAAGGGTTTCAAAAGATAAACTCACATTTACAGAAGTTTGTGGCTTCCCATTTGTGACCAAGAAGTGCGTTGGCAGAGAGCTGCGGAACGGATAACGAGGCTAAGCTATGGCCGACTGATCATATTGTTGAACCCTGCTCACAACGGAAGATAAGAGAACGAGGAGACAGAGACGAGAGTACCATGAGAACGGCAGATGCGCCATGAGTGGAGCACCGTCCGAGGTAGTGAAGTAGCCTCCGTGGAAACTTGGGAGGAAGACGTTCCTCGTTGAGGATGATGTGAGTTCGTGGCAAGGTGTAACGACGAGCGCCAGCGCCTGTATCGTAGATGGACGCGTCCCATTCCAAATCCTCGTCTTGAATTGCCACCAACATCTGCTTCCGTCGACATCGTTCTTGTCCCCATTACACTCTTTCGATATCAAGACGTATCAAGGTTTTATTGGCTGAATATCTAATCTTGTTCAATGTCGGGGGAATTTGAAGATGTCCTCACAAATCAACCGGTTGTGATCGACAATGTAAGTGGCTCTGGTGTACCTCGTCTCCAAGACGCGTAATTGAGGCAAGATATCTTCAATTTCCAGGGCTCTGGGACGATAAAGGCGGGATTTGCAGGCCAGGATCACCCGAAATGTTTCTTCCCCTCTTTGTGCGTCCTTCACGGTTAGGGCAATCCCCCAATATGACCATCCAATCTCATTGACAAGTTCCCTGATTCTGAAGTGTCGGCCGGCCGAAACACATAAAAGTGATGGCTGGTGCCCTTAGAAGGAGATGTTTTCACTTGGACGAAAAGCCCAAGAGTTTCGTAGGACTACTCAAGATCAAGTACCCCATGGAGCATGGTATTGTGATGGATTGGGATGATATGGAGAGAATATGGAGTTGGGTGTACGCCGAAGAGCTTGGAACACTGAGTGAAGAGGTGGGTATACCCTACCATAACAATTTCCTCCGCTTACGGTATCTTCAGCACCCTGTATTATTGACCGAAGCACCTCTCAATCCTCGACATAACCGAGATGTGGCTGCTCAGATATTCTTCGACACGTTCAACGTTCCAGCACTATTCATATCTGTCCAAGCGGTGCTATCATTGTATGTTGTTGCATACTTCCTAAAATCTGTCTCATTCCCATGTCGACTGATACAGATATGCGTCTGGTCGAACAACTGGTATCGTTCTTGATTCAGGGGATGGCGTAACACATGCAGTCCCGGTCTTCGAGGGATTTTCAATGCCCCACGCTATTCGGCGTGTAGATGTCGCAGGACGGTCCGTGACGTATTGTGCCCTGATTGCTTATGTCCTGAAAATCTCTCCATTTATTTACCCAGGGACGTCACCGATCACCTCCAGCTTCTCCTTCGTAAAGCAGGCCACCACTTACACACGACCGCAGAAAGAGAAGTTGTTCGGACTATCAAGGAACGATGCTGTTATGTTGCACTGAATCCCTCAAGAGAGGAGAAGGATTCTCAAGGTCGAGGGGAGGAGTTCAGGTTACCTGACGGAAGTACTGTTCAGGTCAGTCTTTCATCCATCTGTCATGACGCCGGAATGGTTATAACACGGTCCTATCTCGACTTTAGCTGGGCCCTGAACGGTTCAGAGCACCTGAAATATTGTTCAATCCTGAACTCATTGGTCTGGAGTACGCTGGTGTACACCAAGTTGTTGTAGATGCCATCAGTCGCGTTGACCTGGATCTCCGCAAGAGCCTTTTCTCAAATATTGTTCTTAGCGGAGGTAGTACCCTCTGCAAAGGTGCGCCAAGTTCCAGGCAATCTTGATGATCCGCATTTAATCGTCCCGTAGGTTTCGGAGATCGTTTACTCAATGAAGTCAAAAAGCTTGCATTGAAGGATGTAAAGATCAAAATTTATGCACCTCCAGAACGCAAATACTCAACATGGATCGGTGGATCAATCTTGGCAGGTCTCAATACCTTCAAAAAGGTGTGTCAACTTCCATGTCATGTAAATATGTGTCTTGATTGACGAACTTCTGTCCAACAGATGTGGGTTTCCGCAGAAGAGTACCAGGAAGATCCGGATATCATCCACAAGAAGCTCGGGTTCTGAATGCTCTGCCCTTCCTTCCGCATGATCTTCCTTTTCCCTTTGGGCACATACACTACTTGCGCTCTGCACTTATGATACCCCACAATGTAGCTTTCTCGAGTAATAGAACACCTTATGCAATTCCCGCAAGCTACATCGCGAATCTTCAAGACTACAAGATAGCGGTACGGTGGTATTGGACGTCCGCATAGTGCATAAGATTTCATGAGATAAGAAGGAAACACGGGCATACGTGATACGATACATGCAGACGACTTTTGCGGGTGAAATAGTATGCAATGCGACAAGTGAAAAACCCCATAGAAAGCCAGCGCACAACCATTACTTGCCCTTCTTGGGTGGTTCGGCAGCCTTGGCCTTCTTTGTGCCACGGAACTGGAGAGTGGGGTAACGACGACTTAGAACGACAGTCGAAGTAACGAGAGTGTAGCCTGCGACATACCTTCTTGGCTCGGTTCTTACGCTCCTTCCGTAGTTTACGGGAGGTCTTGGTTGGTGCTTGCATCAAGCCAGACTTTCGTAGAGAAGTCGCGTGAATTTCTTATACAAGGGACAGTAATTAGGACACGTACTCGGATTAACCGATACTTGGGCTCAAACTTCTTCTGCGACGCCTCATCATCATAAATCAACGCAAAACCAGTGCTTCGTCCTCCACCAAAGTGTGTCCTGAAGCCGAAAGTCACGACGCGACCCTTGTCTGCTTTGTAAATGGATGCGAGCTTCTCTGAGAGCTCAGTCTTGGAAACATTTGCACGTGAAGGGTGGAGGACATCGACAACGAATTGACGGCGGGCGAGGAGGCGGTTTGTGATGAATTTGCGTGTACGGATAGTTACCTGGGCGTCGGCCTAGGGATTCATTGGACAGAGAGCAGAGATCGGGTCAGCTTGTGTGCTTTGGTGGGTTACTCGTATGACCATCATGCATCCGTAACCCGGGAGAGGCATCCAGCCCAATACACCATATTTTGGTGTCATTCTCCCGACCTACGAAACACAGTCACTAGAAGAGGCAGCTGGACACACACTCACCATGATTATGGGCTTTCTTGAGCTGAAATTTTGGTGTTTTTGTCGATGTCCCGCACGGTGTGCTCTGTTGTGTGCCCAACTTCCTGATTCGTCGGCGGATACCGAGAGGAGAGGCCAAACATGGACCAACAACATTGTGGCGTCACGACGTCAGCTCCTTCTGGTCTAGTTCGGCCACTCTGACCTTGTCCAATCCACCCGCAGCTTATTTATTCCGTCTACCTCTCCCCCTTCATTCAACTCAAATACAACTCGAATTTGTGCTCCCCTTTAGAGATGAGTTCCTCAAGTTTTGCCTCATCGTTTGCGCCATATGTGAGCCCACTTTCTTCTGTTTTCTCGAGTATAAGACACAACTGAAATAGTATACGAAATTATGTCTAGATGCCACCTCCGGATGACCCCGCATTCATTGCTGCGTCCAAACCTGCGACGACGAGAGCGTGGTTTCCAGCCCAGCATGTCACCTCATACCAATCCGGAGGTGTGCCAACATTCAATACCTCCCAAGCCGGAGGACTTGGTGCTGTGGAAGCTGCCGAGGTTGAGAGTGGGGTTAACTCATGGGAAACTGCGTACGGGATGAGGGTAGAGGTTCTGGCAGCATTTGCATATCTCTTAGGGCCCATTTCAGGTAAGTATTGTACCTTTCATCCAACACATTCATCGACTGCTGAGACGACCCACTCACCTCCACAGCTCTGGTACTACTCATTTTCGAAACACACAACGACTACGTTCGTTTCCATGGTGCGCTAATACTTATCTTCCAAAGTATTACATCTTACAGCTATCTTCCTTGATAGCATACCAGTCGGCTCTACTGTCGACACCCTTAATCCTGATTCGTATATTGGCTTCCTTGCTTGGATTTGCACCATTTTTGCGCACAATGTTTACCCTCTTAATCGTGATACCCTCACTATTCATGGCGTGAGTAGTCGCTATTCTGTGATCACTTCCATGCTGACCTGAAAATTCACACAAGCTGGAGAGCTTTTATAGACGCATCTCGAAATGGCCTTTCTCGATTCCTTCTTCCTACAATAGGTCCCTTAGCAGAAAGATGGGTCACGGAGGAATAGAATCCCATCGTTTCCGAATGCTTATCATATATTTTGTTGTAATGCCCTGACAACATTCCTTGTTGTCCCTAGTGTCCGAACATTATGGTACCTCTCGACTAGCATTGCGTCACCCACATAAAGATCCATTCTCTCCACACTATTGAGATGGTTCTCCTTTTATCATCACGGTGAATTTTGGCCTATGTTCCACCAACAACGGGATCTAGGAAAATACAGGATTACAGGTTCTCAAACAATCTGTCTATATCATACATAGATTGTGTGGCACAGCTATATAAAAAAGGAAGAAATGCAAGAAGAGCGACCTGACATCAAGCCGAGTCGCAATTCCACGTCCACGAGCAGAGTTTCGTCCATGCTCTCTGACCCATCTTCGCAGTCCATCATACTCCCACCACACTCGCAATCGCATCCATGATTGGTTTCAGGGGCGCAAAGAGATTCAGGATGAGGTCTGTGAGATTTTCAGTTGCATTCAGAATCTCGTCGATGGTACACTTGATCTTGTAGACGACTATCGAAGAATCAGCGTTGGCAGTCTTTTTCAATAGGCCATATACTTACGCGGGCCAATTATTGGTATATTCGCAAACAGTTGGTATATCTGCGTTAAGATATCCTTGATACAGTTGACGATTTCCTTGAGCAACGTCTCCAGGTGATTTGTTCCGTCATAATTGGCGAGTCCGCGGTCCGCTCCTAGCTGTTCCAAGAGAGCCTTCAGGCCAAGCAAGTCCAAGAGGAAATCGTAAAGGGCGGCGAGTGCTTGCGATGACTCATCATCCCTTTTGTTCTTTGAAGCAGTAGCTGACTTGTTCAATTGCTCTGTTGGCTGTGTCTCAGTACAGACCGCAAGAATTACTTGATGATGAGACGTACCCATAACGTCCCGATGACGGACGAACCTCTGACGATAGTCTTCAAGGGATTTTTCCGTCGCATCCTCACCACGTCCTTGAATCTTTCTCGGAACCTCGTAGTCGACGTCGTGAGGGAAGGCAGTGGCGCGGGGGAAGTGGTTCACTGGAACGACCTGGGTGCTACTCGGCGCTGTTGAGAGAGAGGGAAGAGGGAGAGGGGACGAGAGGACTGTTGGGGTCATCCAAGAGCAGGCAGACAGAATGAATACGACCAGCGCGGTGGTTTGAAAGAACCTGAACATGACCCGACCGAAGGAAGGCATTACGATGTCTTGATATAATATAGGAAGTAAAGTATGGATTACAAGCGGCTCGCGCTTGGTTGAGATTTTGGTAGTGTACTGGGACGGAGAGGGACCTTGAGGGAGGCGATGGTTCCGGGGCAAGATGCACAACACAAGTTCAACTTGACGCAGTTGGTTCTTATACCTTCTCCATTTTGGGCGAAGCACACTTTCTGTCAACTTGCCGCGTTTCTCCGATTGGCTTCCTCTTTTCCAGCCACAGACGCGTTTAACGCATGTGATCGTGTTTACTCCCGACTTCCACGGTCCCTTGTTGGTCGCCTGGTGGTCCCACGAGATGCTACAACCGCGTCAAGTTTTCGTTCAGATATGTTTCCATGTTTCGTGAGGTATCAGGGGTCCCTTCATCTGCTGTTCCCAGTGTTCCCATGTGCTCTTCTATGCCCGTTGCTATTTTAGTGCGCTGATTTTTACTCTACTCGAACGTTGCACGCGTCGAAATCCCGGAACAGCATTGGTTCCAATCTTCATCTTGGCAGATGACCTTCACCCGAAACCCTCTCAATTTGCTCCTTCGCCGCCGGTTCACACAAAAGCGACCAGAAGATCCACAGAACNAAAAGTTGACCCGTAANCAAANTTGAACACTCCCAGTCAATCAAAAACTGACATCTTTGACGTGGCACACAGATCGACGCTGCCACCAAAGTGAGCAAGTGCTGTAGTTGTCAAGGACGTGGTCGACTTTGACCAGGGAATAGATTGTCAATGGCGTCAAGATGCGCCGATGGATAGTCTATGTACAGCCTCAGGCTGATATGCCGCGAAAAGAAAATGACAACATTTAAGAGGTGTAATTGATCCGCACCATCCACAAAAACAGAAAGAAAACCACAAAAGTTAAATAGCTATGTCCATGGAAACGTACTGAGTGTACTGAACAACATCCGCCGTAAAACATCGGCGAAGGGGTAGATACGGTAGCACAGCGAAGCAAAGGAGTCGTTAGAAATGTCCGTAACCTGAGTGCACGTTAAGCAGAAATTTTGAAAGAGTCCGTGATACGACGGGCAAGAATCCATAGGGTCCCGACGTCAAAAAGTTCAAAGAAGTGTTCGAGGAGGCTCGTGAGGTGATGTAAAGCGATCACTGTCTCAGGGTTCGTCGGGGATCTCATACTGCGTTAAAGCGTTTTGTGGGGACCCTCAGAGCTTAATGCAAGAGGTTCCATCAATCGAACGCCTGTAGCCCTGCGCACACGTGTACACTGAAGACAAAAAGCACGTTAGACGGGTTGCGACGAAGAAATTTTATAGAACGCACCTTGGCAACTTCCGCGGTAGCAGCCGACGTTCCAAACACCTGGAAGCGCAGTGCAATCCTGGCCAACACCAGTCGAAGCACAGCCGCCACAGGATGTCAACTCCACGTCGGTATCGAGACACTCAACATCACCACTGGAACCAGTGAGCCCTGGGATAGGGCAAGCTTCCAATCCCTTGGGACAAATGCTGGCGTTGCGGGTCTTGAGGACACGCTTGTGGTACTTGCCAGAAGGCTTGGGAGGCGAGGGTGGGTTGCTGGGCGTGTTGTGTGGGCAGCACTTGAGGTTATTGTCATCCCAGTCCCATCCCTTGTTGCACTGTGGAGGTGGCTTATTGTCCGTGGGCTCGTGAGGAACACAGCAGCCCTTTCCAGAATGCCAGTTCCAACCGGATGGCGGGCACTGAGTGTCCTTGGGGGGAGATGGGGGATTGGGTTGACCGCCACGAGGGAGACAGCATTGCTTCCGACCGAAGCTGATGACAAAGGGTGCAAAATGAGAAAACCCACAGGCACATCAGAAAACAAAGGTACCCACAAGAATTCACTGTTCTTGCAGTTGTTGCCGGTGCTGGGTGTAGACGGAGTGGATGGAGTAGAGGGTGGGGATCGAGAGCACTTCAGGCTGCCACCATTCCAGGACCAGCCGTTGTTACATGTAGGAGTCGACCAAGTCGGTTGGCGGGGAACACAGCAAGACTTTCCGCTGTGCCAGTCCCAACCATTGTTGGGGCATGAAGTATCCTTCGGAGGGGATGGAGGGTTCTTCTGACCACCTCGGGTCACGCAGCAGCCTGCTTGCCCGAAGCTGATGATCTGTTAGGTGAGACGACACCAAACACATGAAAGGGACTCACTAGAATTCAGATGACCCGCAACTTTTGCTGTTGTTGTCGCTGCCCGAGTGGGCCAAAGCAAATGGCACGACTACTGCCAAGAATAAGAGTCGAGTGAGGAGAGCCATGGGATTAAGGACCGTGGGGTGAAAAGAGAGACTGACGTCAAACCGGGAGAGCGAGGGGAAAGAAAAGAAAGAGTGTTGGGTTGGCCCTGTTGTGAAAGCCTGCTTTTAAACAGATTCCTCGGCGATCACAGATGTTGTGAAAAGAACGGATCTGGTTCTCATTGATACGTGAGCTTCCGTGGAATTATTGATAAAGCGCATGTGGTAAGATATTGTCTTTCAGCGCAAGGGCCATTCCCTTGTAGCCGCATAAGAATGGCTCGGGACCTGTACCTGGTATCACGGGTGTCATGACGAATACAACTGTTGGAGAAATACAGAAACTCTACACACTTACACTTCGTTATTCTGTCTGGTCGTCCCATGTTGCCCACAAATCTCTTGTAATCCCGAAACGGCTTCGAAATCTAAACCAGATATCAACAAACAGAAGGAAAGTAGTGTCGGGGGTCACTTATGAGATGGCTGCTACTCTCATAAGATGGTATTTCGGCAGGCCTCGGCATACCCCTTCCTTCTTCTCCAGGCGCTCTACTCCTTTTCGGGTAACACACTTGGACCTCTTCCCCAGGACCGCGTCAATGCCTCTCCTGGCATCAATCAGTTGGTGATGCGTTCCAGAAATCGAACCTGTCCTAGCCATCCATCTCACTGTTTCATACGACGTGCATCTAATACCGCTCTCAGGTCACTTTGCTTCATTATTTCGGCTTCCCCACAACATGGCCATTACCAGGGGTTGTGAAGACTAAACTATTAGTCGTCGTCATGTCGTTGACGGTTGGTATCGAGGCGTACGGCCTCATTAGCCGTCTTCGGTTCCAGAAGATGTGTGTGAGCCCTGGACCACCCGCTCAATTCTGTCGGGACAGTCACGCGCCAAGACTTTTCTTAAGAAAGGAACATCGGTACCGTCCAATATGAGGCGTCTCCAAGCGACACCGACCCCCGAGAACACTCTGGGTTTCTGAAATGGCACAACACATTTGGATGGGGTATGGAAAAAGCAGTCTGTTAAAATTCAAGCCTGTACACTACACCCTCCTTCATCAACTCTGACAACAACTGTCCTACTAGAAGCCGAAAATGACAAAGAGCGAAAGAGAAAAAGAAAAACTTGCTCCCTTCGGAATTGTAGAGGCCGATGGGTATCTAGTCCCGCTTTCTCAAGCTTTTTGGAAAATCGAGTCCGATTCAGACACAGAAGCGTGAGTAAGCGGCAATTTGTCAAAGGGGCAGGAACATCTTACCTCCAACCTCGACGGCATTGGCTTTTTGTAGAGCCTTTGACGCAAAGAATCGCACGTCTGCATCCTGATCATTTTTCTGTGAATCTAGCATAGGTGCGATTCTCTGTCTGACGAGCTGTCGACCCTCGGGTGTGTTTCCGAAAGTTGTCGCCAATACCTCTAGCGATTTCGAGACATTGAAACGAATATTGGGTATAGGATCCTGGGCTAGCTGCAGTAAAGTATCGAGAATGTCGCCGCGGATGATCTCAAGGGATAACGATGGAGCGATTGTCTACATCAATCAGTGTTAGATGTCAACTGATGCGTGGGATCGTTTGTCACTCACTGTGATCGCTTGAACTGTTGTCATACGATAGAGATACGTCGGGTGTTGACCCATTCCCACAACCTTCGGGACGATCTGAACCTTGGCCCAGTCCACACCGAACACCTCGGTTAGTTTCTTGAGATTGACTGTGGCGGCTTCACGAATGCTGTAAACGTTATCACCCAGCCACGACATGCACAGGTTCCCCAGCTGTTCATCGAAGAAGGGTTTTCCGAGCTGGTTGGCAAGGAGTGGTATATATTCGATGATGGCTTGTCGTACACGCCAAGACTTGTCTTCTGCAAGCTCAATGATCGCGGGAAGGAGGCTCTCAGAAAGCAGCTCAATTCCGATCACTTGATGTATCGGTTAGAACAGGGTCAAGGTCTTTTGGGGGCGTAGGCTTACCGGAATTGACCTGCTCCAGTTTACTGATGATGTTCAATCGTACTTCTGGGAACTCGTCCTTGAGGAGATGGAGGAAAAGAGGGAGAAGGTGTTCGATGGTCGCATCTTTGCCCAGCAAAGGAGCGAGACCACTGATCTGGTTCGCCAACGCAGCGCGAACGTGCTGGGATGTATCTTGGCACAGATCTCGGACGCAAGGGACAATACGCCCCAGGATAACTTCCTTTTCGAGGAGCTTTGAGAACCCTAACGATGATCACCGGGAAATCAGCACGAATCATGGATTCAAGAGCATATATGAATGCATACCTGGGATTTGACCGGCAGCGGCGGTTCGGACTTCTGCCTCATTGTCCTTGAGCAGTTGCACATAGTGGCTTGTCAATTCTTCCCGAACTAACTCTTGCCCAACAGCTTCGGCGAGCTAAGTCCAGGTGAGTCCATCGGTCAGATAAGCCGTGATCAAGTTTAGAAGACGAGCTACCTCATTGAAGTGAGTGGCCGCCATATATCTCACCCTCCAACTCTTGTCGGAGGTTGTCTGCCGGATTTGTTTGAAGAGCTGCTCTTTCACCTCTTGCGGTGTTAGTTGTTGGGCAATTGCGATGAGATCCTCCACTGTTAACAGGCGAACAGAGTCCTGGTCATCGGATTGTAATCTGCGATAAATGGCAAGCCCGTCTGCGAGAACATGTTGCTTGGAAAACTTCTTAACCAAAGACTAAATGAAAGAAGGTCAATGACATATCAAATGCAGAAACCGAGAGAGATTTACCGCTAGCCATCTGCCTGCCGCCCGTCTGACCATCGGCGTATCATCTGAGCCCAACGATGTGAATCCTCTGCGCAACTCATCTTGAATAGGTGGTGAGGCTTTGTCGTAAACGGGGGCATAAAGAGCGCAAGCGGATGTCCTGGATGTAAACCACTCCCCTCGTGTGAGCCTTTGCACCAGTGGAATGTAGTATTGCTCGATTTGTGCAGGGGTAAGAACAGCAGCGACTTTGGTAATGGACTCTGCTGCCTGGAGTGAGGAAAATCAGGAGCAACCCAGTTAGACCTGAAACATGGGGTCTCAGAGCCGAGATTCTGCGCACCTTGTCTCTAACAAGTGTTTCCTCCACTGCGGAGAGATTCTCAAGAGGTCCGAGTAGGATATGCGCAAATGGGCCTCCGCCAACGTAATCCTCGAAATCTCGACCAAGCTCCTCCGCTAAAGCAAGCAAAACTTCATCTTCGTCGTCGACGGAATCTTGAAGGAAGGGGATTAATTCTTCACGGGTCCGCTCAGGGCCCAGGGCAAGTGCAATCGTAGAGACGCGGTGAATAGCGTTGAGTCGTAATTGGACGTCTTCAGCCCGCAATTCATCCATAAGAATAGCAATCGGTGCTATCTAAGATCGCGGAAAATCGTGGTTATCAGGTTATATAGGCCAGATATGATGACACCTACCTCTTCTACAGAGAACCCAGGAGGACTCATGGTGGGCAAGTTTTTGCGTTAGAGATATGAGGATCCGACTTTTCTAGCTTGAAAATGACGAGATTGGTTATTATTCGAGGGCGTAGCGTTGAGTTGTCGTGTACGATCTATGTTGCGAAGGATGGAGAGAGATGTAAAGAGACAGAATGTGAAGTCGTCGATAACCTTGTTCGGACGAGGCCTCGCGCGCCAGAGCCATTGCCACAATCGCCACGCCACAAGGCTGAGACCACTTCGGAATCTCATGCTCTCCTTCAAAGTTCAGACCAATTCTGTCGCAACCACAAATCGTTTAACTGAATTCTGCACATATCACATTGCACCACGGTAAATACTACAAAATATGAACACGAGCGTATAGAGTGAAATGAGAAAACTAAGTACAAAGCAGACAACAAGGGGGATGATAACGTGAAAAAGGTTACATCGTGGAAGAATGAGCCGAGGGAAAAGGCCCAACAAGGGGCGGGTTTTGAGGCACTTCACGAAGAAGTGAGGGTTTCCAAAAATTGTGTGGGTTGAGAGGCGTGTATACTCCTCTAGCGACCACGATTGACCAATCTCGACAGTTGTGACGAGTGGAAGGACCAGCGCCCAGTGATGGCAACGAATGCAGGGAGACTAGTCCGCCGCACGTTGTCCAAGTCCCGGTAACGACCTGGAGCGACCGACCCCAGAAGATCCCACAGCGTTGTGTACCGATGGCGAAGCCAACGTTGCGGAAGGTATCCCGATAATGGGCCAGGCGAGGAGTCACCAGTCGTTGCAGTGTGATGTCGTTCAGCGCACATCAATTTGTATCGGGCATTGCCAATGTGTTTAGTCCACCAGTGTTGAGTTCTTGGTAGAACTATGTATGTGTGTCAGCAAGGAGGCGGTGCTCACTTGACCTGGCAACTTGGAGAACGAAGGCATCTTAGCATTTCGCGTGGGGGGCCCAAACGAGGACATTGGTCATGACACCGATAGACAGCAGAGCCTTCAGAGAAGGTGCTCCAAGAGCCATCCTCGTATGCCACGAAGACCCCGCACAAATGCACGACAGTATGCCCACATAACTAGGTGTATGGATTGGCCGCCCCATGCGACATTGGTCTTGGAGGGTCAAAGACCACGGAGGGGACGAGAGATGTTAGGATCCTCGTACCTCCTCTCCAAGACTTGACGGGGGGATCATGAGTTATGATAGATATCTGATCTCGGCGTAGTATTGGCGGTGGTCTGCAGTTTGGTAGCTGTTTGACCAAATTTGTTTGGATTGTATGAATCCTGGCGATGGCATAGGCTGCGATATGATAAACGCATGGCATTGTATATGGCGAACGACCCATGGGGTATCGAAATTGAATGGAAAATCCCCAACAATTCGATACGGGCGCATTCTGGTTATATTGGCAGAGTTGGCATGGCTGGATACTAATCCTTATCGATGCTGGTCGTGCATGGAATGGGCTAGTGGAAGAGGAAAGTAATGGAGGGGAAGGGGAAGGAGGGAAGGAGGATGGGAGAGGGAGACAAGAGCGGGAGACGAAGCCCTCGCCTGAGAAAGGCATTTGCCGCGTGACAATTGTTTAACAACTGTCACATGTCCACAGTATCGTGGAAATTAGTAGCCATAAAAGTTAATTCGACGTCATTAAGTTCACGTCGTTGGCGTACTCAGGCAGTGCGATGGGATAATAGGTCCCAAGTTCAGGGGAATCAAAATTTGGGCTCTAGTATCAACCTCGAAGTAGCAAAAACCTCAGCATCTATATATTCTAGCAGTTGATATCGCGAACTTTTAACCCCAAGATGCCGGTTCAGCAACATTCTGACAAACTTGTTCTCAATCACCCCTCGGTGCGAGTTTCCCCATGATATGGGTACATACTCCTTCTGAAATCGTAATCTATAGGGTTCATCAGCCGAGATACTCTTCTATGGTGCAACAGTAGTATCTTGGAAATCAGGCTCCCAAGGTGGATCAGAGGTCGCTGAACGACTTTTCGTTTCCTCCAAGGCAGCTCTCGATGGATCGAAGCCTGTAAGGGGAGGGATCCCCGTTGTCTTCCCCTGCTTCGGGGCCCCAGTTCATCCAGAGCACACCAAACTTGCTCAACACGGTTTTGCGAGAAATGAAGTTTGGACGTATGATAGTATTGTCATGGACAACGAAGCTGGCGTATCTGTCAGGTTGAGTGAGGTGATCTCTCTATTATCCAGAACCATCGGCTCACATCGATTAGCCCTGGAGCCCACAGATAGTATCAAGCAAAGGTTCAGCAAGTCATTCCATCTTGCCTACGTTGTCACATTGGCAGAACATCAAATCAGCACTGACCTCCATGTGAAGAATACGGCAACTTCGGAGCCATTAGAATTTCAAGCACTGTTACACTCCTACATCCGGGTCCCAGCGAACGAAGTTCTCATCAAACCTCTGAAGGGGGTCTCCTATCTTGACAAAACCGAAGCGTCCGAGGAGTTGAGGGCCAGACCTAAGGTCGAGGAGAGGGATGCCGTCGATGTCAAGTGGTTTACAGACTCTGTTTATGAGGGTGCTCCAGGCAAATACGAGCTATCCTGGCATAGCAATCTAGTAGAGATCAGAGCACATGGGTTCCCAAACGTCGTCGTATGGAATCCTCAGAAGGAAGCCGGGGAGAAAATCGGGGACATGGAGAACGGGGGATGGTCAGTGGGATAACTCAGTTATCAACGGTTGCTTTGACTAACCATTATGCAGGGAAAAATATGTCTGTGTGGAACCAGGATATGTCCGGGGTTTTGTGCATCTGAAGGCTGGCGAGACTTGGTTAGGTCAGCAGGTCATTACGATCATTCAATGAATGTTCTCTAGTCTTGAGGATCGATGTATTCGTGATCTCAACGTTTGGAATAGTTCGAGGTGTTTGTGTTCTCCAATGTAAATGCAAGGATATGATTGTCGGAGGTTGCGCACTGCGCGACGTCTTGGGTACTTTGCAAAGATAGGAATGGCGAGGATGAATCGAAACTTCAAGCGTGTGTGACGCGTAGTGACGTACGCGTGACAGGACGCGAAAGTCACAGGCCCCGTCACGGTGTCTAAGATCGACCTTCTTGTCTTACTTTCGCGTGTATCGTTTCTGTTTTCCTTCACGAACCTATCTTTATTTTTCATGTTGTACTTATAGCTTTTATGAACTCGCAGAACTCACAAGAAGCAACACTCCATGTCAGAATCAATCAAATTGATTACACCGTCGTTCCAACCGGCGACCTCGACAATTCAGTTCTACCAAAGGTCCCAGTCATTCGCATATACGGGAATTCATCGACTGGGAAGAAAACATGTGCACATATTCATCAAGTATACCCGTACTTTTTCGTAGAATATTCTGGGAAGCTGCGGCCCGACAGTGGTACGTGGTCTCCTTTCCCCTGTTTCGTGTGCTCGACTGACACGTCTCTGATCAGTGCATGGGTACATTGCAAAGCTGACACGATCCTTGAATCATGCAATAGCAGTGTCCCTCAAGCGGAACCCTGATTCTAAGAACTCCCGCTTTGTACGGGGTATCCTTCTTGTCAAAGGCGTCCACTTCTATGGATTCCATACGTCATATTCACCTTTCCTCAAGATCCACATCGCGGACCCAGCATTTGTAAATCGTGCTGCCACAATTATGCAATCTGGAACAGTCATGAAGACCAAATTTCGTGTATTTGAAAGCCATCTCAGCTATATACTTCAGTTTCTGTGCGACTATGGACTCTATGGATGTGGTTGGATCGACCTCGCAGAAGTCTGGCAACGTGGCATAGACGAAGACCAAAGCTATGAAGAATACGGCGCCTCTACTGGCAATCCCGTTTTCAAACCATCTCCGTACTATCGTCAAACTCGGATGTTGCTCGAAGTCGACGTTGAAGCCCACCAAATCCTGAATCGTCATAGGATCAATGCTCGCAATGTCCACCACAAGCTCAGCATACCTGCTACCCCGATGCCCTCCGAACCATTGGTAATCAGTGTAAGTGAGCTATGGGAAGATGAACGGCGTCGAAGAGTCGCACTCGGATTATCACCGTCCCCCGAAGTCCCCAAAGATCTGAGTGATAGCTCTCGGACGCCCAGGTCGGAATGGATCGCAGAAGCAAGATGGTGGGATGAAGTTCGAAACCGCATCGAGAAGGAACGTGACATGGAGAAGATCATTCCAAGTACAAGCGGATGGGACAGGTGGGTCATGACTACTTTTGAAAGTATCGAGGGTCTTTGGGAGGATCAATGGAAGANGACTTGGAAACCTGCGTGCGCCGGATCGCAGATTCCGCTAAACTGAAGGTCACAGGACCTTCAGAGGCCGACAATCCATTTGCGAGCGTAACAGGGCAGACCCAAGAACAGATTGTTGACACAGCAGACGTAGATGTTGACGAGGGCATGCTCTCGAGCCAGGCTGTCAGTAAGTTGATCGATTCGGAAGAAAAGGCCTGGGTGAACCAGGGTATTGGCGGGGAGAGACAACGAAGGGGAATTGGAGGTCGATGACGGCGCAGAAGATGGCCCCCTCCAGAGTACGGGGACATTGAGCTTATTAGGGAAAACTCGCCGGTGTGAGTTACGCTTAACTTTGTTCTTATCATCCGTCCCGACCTTGATTTCAGAGTTTTCGCGTCTACACATGGTACACCTACAAAGAGCCCTCACCCTACCCCTGGTGTACGAGAGAAATTAGCTAGGTAACCCTTCGGTGTAGATCTCGTCCAACTGATGTACTTACTATCATCAGGCCCTCTCTCAAGCGGTCTTCACCTCGTCCATCTGCCATGTTAAGTTTTAAAAGGTGTGTGATAGTGTTCACCCAGCTGTATTTTGGATCCACTCATGCACCTCGCCAGCTCGCAGGATTCCAATTTTTCTAGCTCGCCGCCTGTCACCCCTAAAAAGCGAAAACTTAACAATAGCCGTGCAACTCCCGTACCCATCGTGGACCTGTCGCCAGAGAACCCCTTTCTCGATAGGGAATCGCGTTATTCGCAGCCACTGTACGTATCCCTTTGCTCTGGGACCCAACTCGATTGAACACGTCAGGATAGGTCTTCTGCTTTTGCTAGCACAGGTCTTGCCGGAGAGCGAGATGTCAAAGAAGCCGGAGGGGTCACTCTGCAAGTACCCTGATTACTGTCTCCTGTGGTACCCCATGTCTTACTATGAACTCTTAGCGAGCGAGCCCCCGTCAGTCTAGCTTCCAGGAGAGTCGCCTTCGCATTTCCCGAGCCTGTAGATTCCTCCCCGGAATCAATTGTTCATGAGGGTCCCTCACGATCGCGAGAGCACTTGTCAGATTCGACACACCATGGTATGGAGGAGCCCTCTGATGTGTCGCATGCCTTTTCACGAAAGCGTCTAAAAATGATTCACTCAGCATCTTTTATCTCTGACTTCACGTCACAATCGACATCAAATGTTGCCCGCTTGTCGAGAATGTCGAGACCAACATCAACTCCTTTTGCCAGTTTTTCTCGGGGTTATCGGAGTAACGATTATACTTATCAATACTCAAGGAGCCCCCCAACCAAATCGGAGCTCCTGGACAGTCTAGAGGAGTATGGTTTGCCCAGTAAAGTTTACAAGGACCCGTATTATTCCAAAGCGAGTGACGCCCCAGATCGTCCTCGTGAGTATGCCGGTCTTCTGTTTTACATCAAGGGTGGAGAAGGCGTGGGTGCGCTTGAAGAATGGACCCCCAGCGCCGATAAGCAGGACCACGCATTTTCACAGCCCTTGCCCAAGGACGGAGTGGTGTTCACTTCGAATGACGTCTGGGGCTGGGAGTTTGCTAACAGCCCCCCAAACCGTAAGGAGGTTTCCCGTTGGTTGCGCGAGGAAGGCCGAGAGATCCTTGTTCCCGAAAGACGACAACACCCTTCTCAGGTAGGGTCTCCTTGGTGTTCCAGATCGTGTACTGTCGTTCTCAGGAACGTGAATACAGATAGAGGGCCCGACCCAAGTGAACGTCTATGGATTGAAGACTACTCCCACATTGCCCGGAAATGCGGTTGCTCGAGAAAAGGGGAACATGGGGTTGCTTTCTCTGGAGGTGTTCGGTATGTTTTTCTAAGATTGAACGTGGTCGACTCATGATTCAAACTTGATCTCAGCCCCTTCACGTGGTCGAAAACTACCCGACCCAAATGAAGACGAAATCGTTGCCGTTTTTTGGTCCTTCCATGACACCAATGTTCAACGAGCGGATGTGGGCTCTCCTTTTCAATGCGAATCTGGGGTGATTGTTGTGGGAAATGAATATGTCAATGAGAGGAAACTTCGGGATTGGAAGCTGGATGTTGTCCGTTCTGAGCTCGATTTGCTCAATAGAATAGTGGATGTTGTTCAGGAACTGGACCCGGATATAGTCGTAGGCTGGGAGGTACAAGCTACCTCTTGGGGCTATCTGGCTGCCAGAGGCAGAACATACGGTCAGGACTTGGTACCCCAAAATCTGACAGGCGTACTGAAACTTTATCTAGGCCTTGATATCGGAGAGCAAATCTCTCGGGCTCCTGGCCGGTCTTTGGGCGGTGGTTCTGATCAATGGGACCTCAGAACGAACTCGACGTTCAAAGTGGTCGGTCGTCATGTTCTGAATGTTTGGCGGATAATCCGCGCAGAGCAAACATTTACGAGCTATACCCTCGAACATGCCGTGTTCCAGTTACTCCGTAGGAGGTACAGTCTCTCACGACTCTGAGAAGAAATGCCCTCATCGACACCCCCAGAACACCTCGTTATCATCAAGCGACACTTACTATGTGGTACCGAAGCTCAACACCTGAACACCAGTCAAGGGTGTTGCGATATTTCTCCGATCGGACATCCATGACACTTGAAATTCTGGATGTTAGCGAAATCGTGACCAAGAATGCGTGCGTACGGTGGCTCATATGTTGTTCCTTCTAAAACATTTCACAGAGAGTTCGCAAGGGTTTTCGGTGTCGACTTCTTTTCCGTTTTGAGTCGGGGGTCACAATACAAGGTTGAATCGTTTATGTTCCGAATCGCGAAGCCAGAAAGTTTCGTGTTACTTTCACCCAGCAAAGAAGACGTACGCCCACTCATTTCCATGATACCATGACACCATTTGCTAATCTTGGTGTGTAGGTGGGCAAGCAGAATGCCGCGGAATGTATGCCGCTCATCATGGAACCGTTATCCGCGTTCTATAAGGGGCCTCTCGTTGTTTTGGACTTTCAGTCCCTCTACCCATCTGTCATGATTGCGTATAATTATTGTTATTCTACATGCGTGGGTAGGGTTGCGGAATTCAAGGGCCAAAATAAAATTGGCGTAACCGACCTCCACCAGCCACCAGGATTGCTGGAAACTCTCCACGATCACATCACGAGTCAGTACTTTCATCGATTCTCGGCATGAAATACACTGAAAGATGGCATAGTTGCTCCGAACGGGATCGTCTACGTAAAGCCCGAGGTTCGAAAAGGGTTACTCAGTCGGATGTTAACAGAACTTCTCGATACGAGAGTCATGGTAAAGCATGCAATGAAAAGCGCCAAGGACGACAAGGTAGTTTTGTTTCGTTCTCACTTCGTGCACATTTTGAAATACGTCTCTTCACAAGGCCCTGAAGAAAGTCTTGGACGCACGACAATTGGGTCTGAAGTTCATTGCGAATGTAACTTACGGGTACACAAGCGCTTCTTACTCTGGCCGAATGCCAGCCGTTGAGATTGCCGATTCAATTGTACAGAGTGGCCGTGAGACGTTGGAAAAGGTATGAAACTGGGACGTTTCAGTATACTGTAAATGTTCATTGACTCTCAATTCAGGCGATACGCACAATCGACTCCACTAAGCGCTGGGGTGCCAAGGTGGTGTATGGCGACACAGATTCACTATTTATATACTTGCAAGGGAAGACCAAGGAGCAAGCGTTCAGGATTGGTCAAGACATTGCCGATACGATAACATCTACGAACCCCTCGCCAATTAAGCTCAAATTTGAGAAAGTGAGCTACAAATACCCTTGAATTTATACTTTGCCCTGCCTGATGATCTCTGTCACGAGGTCTATCTTCCATGCGTCCTCTTAGCGAAGAAGCGGTATGTCGGCTTCAAGTATGAGAACCCTGACGATGAAGAGCCGGTATTCGACGCCAAAGGAATAGAAACTGTTCGGCGAGATGGTGTCCCGGCGCAACAGAAAATGACTGAAGCATGCCTTAAGTAAGTGCATTGGGTTCTATGTCCCTCTTCAGAGCTCACCACAGTCTACAGACTCTTATTCCGAACACAGGATTTGAGTCAAGTCAAAGAATACTGCCGATCTTCTTGGGCACGAATAATAGATAATAAGGTGTCGATTCAAGATTTCATCTTCGCAAAGGAGGTAAAGATGGGCACTTACAGGTATGTTACTTCGCTCCTAAGATGAGAGCCCGCTGTCTCAATCACAACAGTGAAAAGGGTCCGCCCCCTCCAGGCGTCACTGTTGCTGCACGAAAAATGGTAGCAGACCCAAATGACGAACCCCAGTACGGAGACAGGATCCCCTATGTGATCCTCCGAGGCGATCCCGGCACTAGATTAGTCGATCGTGCGGCGACGCCTGAGGAGCTGCTCGATGATAGGTAGGAAACCAAACTGCGTGCTGCATTTCAAGACTAACCCTTAATATATGTAGTCAAAAGCGTATCGATGCATCATATTATATCACGCGTGTCCTCATCCCTCCACTAGAGCGTATATTCAATCTCATGGGTGCCGACATTCGAAATTGGTATGACGAGATGCCCAAGACCCTCCGCGTCGATGAAGTAGACGAGATCAGTCTTTCTCCACGTAAATCCAAAGCTTTGGACGTCTTGAACAAGTTGCGAATCGAAGATCATCTTGTGCGGTCACGATGCCTCACGTGCAATTCACCAACAGCCTCAGGTACGATATCCATAGCGTTCTAATTTTTATCTTTGAGCTGACTCAATTCGATCCTATCAGGTGTTTGTGATCGTTGTCGCGGAAATCACCAATCGACTATTGCCGGTCTTTTGTCCCGTGTTCATCGGGTCGAGAAGCGTCTCCAGAACGTACAAATGGTCTGCGGAAGGTGTAGTAATACACCATCCTTGGAGCCAATCGAGTGCGAATCATTGGATTGTCCTTGGCTGTATGAACGCAAGAAGTTGAACAAGAAGGCCGAGGTCATGAATCTTGTCGAGGAGCTAGCGAAAGAGGTGGAATTGAAGGCCAGGCAAGAAAGCAATAAGGCAAGTGATGCAATTTGTAGTCAGTCCTACGCATTCTCATTTGGTTTCGACATCATCACTAAAGGAGGCGGACCAACCGACTTCGAATATTCATCCTTTGCAATCAGGAGCTTCACTTAGTGAGCTCTTGGCGGAGTAGTACCCTAGTTTTCTCCTCCATTTCGCTGAATATACCCAGAGCATCTGCTAATTTCCTCGACGCTTCTTGGTCAGCTGAGAGGGCCTCTCTGAGCGCTTGTCCACCATCCTTCAAATAGTCCGGGAAGGAATTGACTAAGAGAGAGCACTTCAACTAATTCAGCCCGAGGTATTGTTAGAAGATAGCTTACCTCCAACGTTGCTCGTATCCGTGCCACTGTATGATGAATTTCGTTCTATCAAAGTGGAGAGCGCCGTGCCTTCGGCATCGATAGTTAGTTGGTCAAGAACATTTGCTGAGAGCGTCAAATGATCTGGAGAAAGTGAGGCAAGTACGGCTGCCTGTGAATGATATGTTGATGTGTTATTCAGTTAATTCGACAACTCTCCCTCACCTCCTGACTGGTGACGATACTATCGTTCGTTCGTCAGGGACACGATGAGAACAGATCCGGAACGAGCAAACCTTGCTGGCATGACCAAAGTCTTGGTGCCTAACTTTTTGAATGACGCTACGATCGAAGAGATGATTGGCGACATCGGATGCTCTTCTGCCGGATTCTCGTATTCTCGCCAAACCTTGGGTTCAAAATGCACGCGAAGTTCTTTGATAATGTTGAATTACTGCGGATACACGGCAAAGACACACGTACCATTGAAGTATGGCGCGACATATTGGCAACCAGCCTGACTGGCTGCAACGGCTTGTGGCAAGCTGAACAAACATGTGGCTAACGTATTGATTCCGGTTTTTTCTAGATACTGGCAGGCGATGAGGGACTCTGGTGTCGCAGGGATTTTGATGCAGACACGAGATCTAGGACAAGCTCACGGATGCAGTGGTCTGTCTATTTGAGAGGGAACGAAACAGACCTTGGTATTCCCTGCCCCTCAAATGCGTTGACAATTGCCTTCGCCTCCACTATCGTGGCTTCTGTGTTGTTTGCATGCTTCGGGGAGGTTTGGGCGTGGACTTTACCGGTGAGATGAGGGAAGACCTCTTTGGCCAGGAGGGCGGTCTGACAATCCCTTGTTATATCAGGATGTCATACCAAGGGAGATCGTTGGTGACATACTAGTGTCACCAGTGCACTCTCCACCTGTTGCCCAATATCAAGCACTGAACCTTTGATGCCTTGACATGCGCTGGTCAAGATGGCTTGTCTGTCAGGTTTTGAAGCTTCTGAAAACACTATCGCTTGATTAGAAGTCATGTCACAGAACGTGAACGTTTGTGAAGAATGTCGAATGGCAACTGCAGGATCCATAGAATCGACATCTATTACGATTTTCTTGCGAATGAGAGCCAATAAGGATGTGTTGGACATAGTGAGACCAAGAGCAACTATAATCGATGTAGGGCTGATATGATTGCAAGAACCTCAGGCTGTGGATGACCAACGCGGAATACCCACACGAGTCCGTAAGAAGAAAATCGGGCCTGAACCCATTACTTACCCGTTCGCGGCGGTCCGGATTGGCAACAAATACATTTGAGGAACCACTAGACCTTCCAAACTTGGAAAGAGCCCATCATTATGTAATGGGCACCCTCAAACGAGATTACCCCAAGAGCTCCCTGTTTTGCTTTGAAATGTCTCGACAGACGGGGTCATCTGGTTGCGGGTGGCAATGAGGCATCGCTCAAGCCAGAGGGCCGACTCAGACGGCGGGAAATCTTTGGGTCCCCAGATGCTCCACAGTTCCTGAGACCGTGGGCTCACAAATGAGGTTAGATGACTTCCAAAAAGTGAGATGGTCCTCGGCAGACGTCCCAGGATATCCTCAACCCTCGCTCACGGATCAACTTTTCCGTTATGCGACTCCAAGGAATCTGTGGCATTACGACCATCCCGATTTCCAAACAGCGGCCACGTTCCTAGGTAGGCACTTCATTGCATCTCTCTGTCATATCGGTATATCAATTTACTTTCAACTGATCGAAACACTGTGGGATACGGTACGTTTTCTCCCATTATTCTCGACAGTGGGGTCCCAGCGACGCCAAATACTGCAGCTTCTTTTTTTCAGGATGCAGGATGGTTGAACTTGCCGCAAAGCCGGCGTTTGTTCATTTGTGGGTATGGCCAAAAGATTTTTATCGCATCATGTCTGAAAGCCTACCTTGTTTGTCCGAATCAACAGAGACCAAATTTTTGGTACCCTTCTGTCAAGTCCTTCCCACCCTCATTGCACTTTATTCTACCGTCCCTTCTCCGCTATCCTCGTTCAATCCCAGTCAGGCAGTGATTTTCGCGTAGACCCATACTCAGGCACAGGTCTCAAGTTCCCACTAAATCCTCCAACATCTCTCCGCACCTGTGGGTGAGTGCGATGGGATGAGATGAAAGGTGCCTTTTCTATCCCGCAGAAGACAGATCACCGCCCCAGATCCCGGGGTCCCAAACCTATTCAAAAGTCTATTGAATTTTGTGGGGACAGTTCAGTCACAAGATTTCTTTCCTTCCTGATATCCCAGTGAATATTACCGCGTACCCGGCGTGCTATGGATGGACATGGACATGGCGGACCCGGGGACCCCTCAGAGACTGCTGCTTCCTTCCTCAACACCGTTCTTCCGGGGGCAACTGCAGACGGTGGTGTCCTACCCAACCCCCCTCACGTCCTCAGCAACACGAACCACGACGCTTTATTGACCTATTCATACCAGCTTTACGACCTACTGCAGCATCCATCTGGTCCCTTGCCACGTCCCGAATTCGCACAGGATGTATACCGAACGCAACTTCTTCCGTTACTTAATAGTCTCAAGACCCTTCGTCGAGGCGATATCGCTACCCTCCTCCTCCTCGCATGCGTGCACCATGCACTTGGAGACTATCAGTCGAGCATCAACGCAAGCCAAGAGATTTTGGCCATTGACCCACACTGTGTAAGGTTGATCAGTTACTTTCCATCGTTGGTTGATACGATTTAATTTCCAGGCGGAAGCTATGTATAATATTGGCACGTCAACTAGAGCGCTTGGACTGGAGCATGAACCGGAGGCTTTCAGCTGGTGGTGGAAAGCGTTTCAGGCAAGGCCGACATATTGGGATGCCATCGTGAGCGGAGGACTCGTAATCACCCTCTCTCCATGTTCACAAGACTATTTTTGCAGGACAATATTCTTACTTTGCTCATTCCTCCTTCACCATTGTTCGGGCCAGAAGCGAGCGCAATTCCACGTGCCCTCGAAGTCTGTGCTTATGTTCAACAGCACATATTTGACGCTCAAGGCAATTTTATTCGCCCAATACCCCCTTCTGATCTACATCGACTACAGCGAGTCTTGTGCACGGCTGGATCCATCAAAGGCTCGACAACAGGATCCGCAGGTTCTGTGGTGTTTGAAAATCTGAGGGCCATTGAAGTCGCCTTCCGGTCCCCATTACCACAGAGCGACAGCGGGCCAATTGGCTTGCGAGACATCATCCTCTCAATCTGCATCGCCGGCTACGTTGTCTACTCGGAATCTGGTGGCCTTGTTCCTGATTCAATCTCACAGTTTCTTCCTCCCCATTCAATCGACGTGTGGCAAACAGTCCGTGGATCAGCAGATATACTCCTGAAATCGTTGATCCAAGAAGGTGGCGGAACGCTCCCTTTTATCCTCCTCCTCCCACACCAAACAACCCGAATTCTGACTGTGTTGTTCCCATCATCATCGGGTGTATTACCAGCGATTTGCACCCAAGATTCCAGCACTCCCGCTTTACAATTGCCACCGGAGGCAATTCGCCACCAGACGAATCTCGCCACAAGTACCGCACTATTAGCACTGGCAAAGCAATATCAGGAAGCAGCTCAAGGCGCGATTCCTGTCCCCGGTCTTGAACATGTCACCAGCACGGGGCAATCACTTGCCTTATTACTCTACTATCTCGCCCTTGGACTATTTCCATCGCCATCAACATTCAACAATATGGGAATCATTCTGACTGCAGTCACTTCAGCTCGTAATTATTCCGATACCGTAATTGGAGACCGGATTTTGACCGGATTGGTCCTTGCAAAGATATATTACGAGGCCGGGCTCAAAATTGATCCTAATCATCCCCACCTACTTACCAACCTAGGTTCTCTTATTAAGGACCAAGGGCGTATCGATGTTTCTATCCAGTAAGTCTCCGTTTGAATCGATATCACCGATGCACAATAACCTCTTCACAGATATTATCGAAAGGCAATAGCGACCAAACCCGACTTTGATATCGCTTTGGCGAACCTCGCCAATGCCATTAAAGATGAGGTACGAAGCATGTCTTCAGATAACTCATTGGCGTTTAGCGCTGATTGCTTATAGGGACGTCCCTGGGAGGCCATAGAGTATTACATCCGTGCCCTTGACGTCAATCCACGGCAACCAGAAGCCTTATGTGGGCTCGTCAGCTCACTTTGTGCGACGTGTAATTGGCGAGGTCTCGGAGGACTCGAATCGTCCCACGTGGGAGTGGATGAGCAGGGGAATCTATCATCGTCTGGGCTTCCTGGATATCTCGAAAACATGATGCGCGTCTGCTCAGATCAAGCTGAACTCGGATATACCGAAAACAGAGACTTACCTCTTGACACAACGTACTGGCTTTCGAAGATTGCTTGCACGTATGAACGTGGTCTGTCAGAGGAGGAGACGCGGCATTGGGCGACGCTCTTGACACTATGCGACAGATTACCGGAGGGCGGAATCCGTCTCAATCGAGGGGGATTTCTTCTGAGACTGATAGATTGGATCCAACCGAGACTTCAACGTAGATGGTACGTGACGTCCTATGGAAAGGTGCACTCAGTCGACTCGCCGGTTGTACCTCTATCCAATCCATCCGACTATTTGTGCGACCGGCTTCGACCTCCCCAGACCATGACACCGCCAGTTGTTCCCGCGCTGCTGCCTTTCAATACCGTACGCCTCGCTATTTCTGTCTTTGCGATATTTTACTTAGTATCAAACCAACAGTTTTCTCATCCTTTGAGTACGCGAGTCATCAGATTGATAACCCATAGACACGCTATGCGTATTTCATACGCATCGGCGATTCAACCCTGGATACCCTCCCGTATATACCCTCCTCCACCCCCTCCCGTCGGAGGAGTATTGAGGATCGGCTACGTCTCTAACGATATCAAGTATCTATCTTTCCATATTGCCTATTTTCCACGCTAATATGATTCGAAAGTAACCATCCACTCTCCCATTTGATGCAATCTGTCTTTGGATTACACAACCGCGAATCCTTCCAAGTCTTCGTCTATGCCACTAGCCCATGGGATGGTAGTCCGTTCCGAGCGAAGATCGCTACCGAAGTCCATCGCTTTGTTGACGTATCGACGTGGACACCTCAAAGTATCCTCGACGACATCACGAAAAATCAAATCCACATTCGTTCGTATTCGCTTCTCATCGTCAGATCTCACACTATACCTCTGTAACAGTCGTCAACCTCGGTGGTTATACCAAGGGCGCCAGGAACGATCTCTTCGCTGCCCGCCCCTGCCCGTTGCAGATTCAACTCGTTGGTTATGCAAGCACTCTATCTGCAGGTTAGACACGCTATTCCGAGACACCGTTCCCAAATTCTCACCGCGTTCTTCAGGTTGGTGTGATTACCTGGTTTGTGACCCGATTGCTTGTCCACCAGAATTATGCGCTTCGGAACATTGGCGAAACTCCATGCGCTCCTCCGAAAGTCTCACAAAGACCGATAACTGGCTCGACTTGGGTGCAGACCTCGATCCAGAATCAACAACAGATGCTTGGTTATAGTACGTTCTTCCCATTCTCCGTATAACGGCCCTTCGTCTAATTCATTCACGAAGCTCGGAAAAATTCATCTACATGCCTGTGAGTTTAGGAGTTTCATTTCACATCGTGATTGAGCTTAGAGTTCTCGATCAGCATTCTTTCATGGTCACGGACCATAAACAATCCTTCCCAGCAGAAATCGCTCTCACGGGACAACAGACCCCCGTATCGGCGAGCACACTCTGGGATCTCGAAGAATTTTCGAGGGCGGAAATGAGATTGTCAATTTTCCCCCAACTTCCTCAGTGAGGCCAAGCCTTCCGATTACAGTGATCAATGATACTGATGTCCGATTGAAGTGATTTTATCATCTTTGCAAACTTCAACCAGGTGTGTGTTCCACGAAGCGTCTTATCAATCCCGAATCTCGGTTTATTGATTCCTCATGTCAGCTTTACAAAGTGCGCTACCCCACAACGTGTCCGCTGCATGCTGCTGACCGTATAGCATATCATTGAAAGATCGATCCGGTAAAGTGGTTTCAGCCTGTAATGCACTTTCCATTTCATTCATCACTTTCGTCAAATAGGGGATTTTCTCTACTTGGCTGAAAATTCTAGCGAGGGTACCCCACAGTATTTTGTGGCTTTTGCGCTTCCCTCCAGCCGGGGAACAGAACCTTCTCCGAACTGCGAGGCTATGGGCAGGCGAAGAAGTTGCTTCAAGGGTCCAATTCACCGACGTTGCACCTAAAGAAATCCATATAGCTCGTGGTCGGGTTCCGGACCTGTTCCTCGACACGGTTGAGGTGAGCGATTTCGAGTCGTACGCGCTCCGACACGGAGTGTCCCATTAACTTCCGGGATTTGCCAGTGCAATGCTCACACCACCGCTGCAGAGTAAGTATTACTAGTTTCCCCTATGCTGAGTCCTGATCCCCGCCAGTGTCTTATGGTCCGGTACACCGATTTTGACCTGGCCCAAGCACAAACACAAGATGTGTTCCCGTGTCGCAGCAAGCATGGCCTACGCGACTGGCTTTGGCGATCAGATGGTGGTCAATAGCGCCCAAGAATATGAAGATCGAGCGGTGCAATTGGCGACAGAAGTTCACTGGCATACCATTCAAGGAGCGGACGGTAGAGTCCATGTGAGACCGCAAGGCGACCTGATGACCTTGCGACGTAACATTATCCTCAACCGAAACACAATGCCGCTGTTTGACACACTGCGTTGGACGCGCAATTTAGAGAAAGGGTTTCGAGAAGCTTGGAGGCGCTGGGTAGAGGGGACGCAGTATGAGATGTCTGATGAGTGGAAGGAAAGTCAAGGCCCTGAAAAGGAGAGCGGTTGTATTTGGGTCAAAGACAATGACCCCATTGTTGTGGTATCTCCGGAATTAGCGACACCGTAGCTGTAACATTCCGTTCACAGCGGTTGAACTACTAATCGACACGGTGCACAATTGAATTGTGATTCGAAGAATAAATATAGCAGCACAAACGGGGGTGACAGCGGGATGGCGATAATGAGTTTGTCGAGGTCAAGCGTTTTGATAAGCACCTGGCGCAGATTGCGGTTGTTGACTGGGTAAGGGGGCAATTGGTGCGAGGGGTGGGTTTGTTTTAGCAACTGGAGGATCCTCGGGGTCATCGACATTCTGATAACCATCTCGACCGCCAGCGCCCAAGGATGTGAAACCACCGGGCATGGACCAGACTGACACGTCAAAGGTCAACAACAAAGTGGACGTCAGATGATATTAGAAGACTTACCTGTCGCACCGTTTATGTCATTTCCTCCCATCCCAAGACCCCCAAACTGCGAGCCTCGTTGACGGAGAGCGGCGGCAAACGACAAGGCAGTCGGTACCTGAATGCGGTGAGTCAATGCATAGGTGAAGTGAGAAAGCGTTGCTACCTTTAGGACGAGCGTTGCAATAGTAAGGAGCCTTGTAAACCATCCTTGAGGATTCCTGGCCATCCATATGATGTCGTAAAGGATGGATGCAACGAGCAGGGAGGTGAACTGAACCCAAGATATAAATAACTGCGATTGGTATGGTGAGACATAGACTGACCGCTTTCAACGATTGTACAGCATCTGAACCCTCTTGCGCATACAACCCAAACAAGAATATTGGAAGGTTGTACACAGGTGCCGAAAACGCACTTGTTGCAAATGAGAGTACCTAAAGTTAAGTTGCGGTCACGAGGAAGTCATCAGTGATAGATGGTATGCACCCACCGTCTCAACGAGTACAAGTTTTGATGGGTCAAGGCTTTGAAGGAGGTCAGCCATGTTCAGGGTTAAGTGTGGGTTGTTGGTCGAGGTGATCGTTGGTCAAGAGCTTGCCAGACACTGCGGACAGTCACCGTGGCCACTGTGTGTACCCTGTTCCTGAGGCCCGCCACAACGGCGTCAACGTGCCGGTGACAATCCCAAAACGAGTCCAAGATGGGCGCGTGAAACTTCAAGCGGGTTTTAAGAGTTGCGCTGCAGTCTCGAATTGGAGCTCTGACTCTCTTGCCTCCCTCGTTCGCCGATATTCTTTTGGCAAGGCCCTTTCCATGTCGAGACGTCTTCATCGATTTTCGTGACTGTAATCACTGGAA